>CAJNOQ010002235.1:0-25505 GCA_905250885.1 Didymodactylos carnosus | reverse complement strand
CTTTTCGCACATGCATATCTTTCTGTTCTCTTTCGTTTCAATCGACGCGCTGAGACAAAAAAATGTTGGCACACGAGATATCGTATGTGAAAAGAGATATCTTCTTATTTACTAGTGCTCTAATAAAAATCAATACAAGAAAAGAAGAAATAAACGAACCATCATATGACAAAATATCTATAGCTTTAGTCAATAAGTTCGATACAGCCGCGATGTACCATTCGGAACGTGAATAAAGAAGGAAAATTCGTCTATTACACATTCACTAATCTGCTCAATTGACATACCTAAGAAGAAAAACAGTAGATATAATGACTAGAAAATCTGTTGCCAAAAATTCGGTTTCTTACCTTGAATCTTCTTATGATAATCTTCTTTACAATATACGTTGTTGTCCAAAATAAATTTGCCAACATTTAAACAACAACCATTTGAGCACACTAGCTCATCCCCTGTGGCTAACTAAAAGTAATGTAAAACGAATTAAATCTTATTATAGACTATTATGCTTCGATAAATCCTTACTTCTTTACGGTATACCTACACCGTGTATAAGTTCAGGTACGACGATAAATGATAATTATTACAGTAGGAATGATGAGTATTTGTGTCAAAGAGTAACAATTTACAAGCAACATACGATGATTTTTGCAGCAGTTTTTATTTTTAACACCATTTTATTCGTACGGTCATTCGCAACGTTAACTGAATGAGAACGAGAATAAATCTCCAACACTACTTACTCATCAATCAATGTGGTAGGATAGAGAACTAGCCATTCTAAATAGCATAAAAATTGTTTCTATATATCCGCGTATATATATAAACAGGTTGATATAGACAGAAATTGATAAAACAAAATGGTGATTGAAAACAAACCTTCGACACTGGTGCTAGATTTTTACATTTTTTCTGGCACCGATGCGCATCGATGCCCAGAAAAAAAATTATTCCGTACCGGCGCGCACCCGTGCACAACCAGTGCCGATAAAATATTTTTTTGTAGGGTAGCCATTCTTCAGCACATTTCCCTATGAAGAAAAGACTGCCTACTCCTGAATACCATACTGGTATGCGACAGAGGTCTGCTCAGATCTTCCAATATCTGCGACAATGTTCCGTGCATCCCTGCGCAGACCTGTCTATAGGATTTTTGCCTGCCGGAGTGAAACATCAGGCACAACCGGCTGCCAGTCTTTTTTTATAACGTTGACAGCATGAAATATTAGTCAACTTACACGAGTTAATTGACTTAAGAGAAGTTCACCATTCGGTTTCTTTACCAATTTGTAGAGGACCCTTCGGAGTATATGTCCGAAAAGTTTTTTTGATCTTCAGGTCTGTAATTTTTGATAAAAGAATTTGTTTCAGTTTGTCTCGGTTTTTCTGCCTCATTTGAAAAAGTCTAGTAAAAACTTTAGATTTTGGTATGAATAGTCGCTTCTAGCGTGGTTCGGTAGAAGACATCAAATCGTACATGGGAAAAAATTCTCGTCGTTCTTAACTGAAACTTAAATTTATGCCTTATCCATCCAACACGGTCTTTTCTCATAGTTATCGAGATAAAAAGACCCATCATGATAGCGAACTTGTTTAGAGTAAGAAAGATTTTCATCGTGATATCCCTCAATGCATATATTATGTTGTGATTTATCTCGACAAGTTTTTTATCTCCATAAACATCAGAAAAAATCGTGATGAGTGAATAAAAACGGCATTTATCTCAATATATTTTTTTGTTGGTATAGACTGATATAAAAGATATCGACATGAATACAATTTTCGAACGGAAGGTCGTAAAGAGTTTTATAGCTTTGACATCAACTTTTTGTGAAGAATATGATACATCATATATTTCAATTCATGTTCTCTTATGAATAATTCCGATCCTCAGAACTCCTGGCAAAGTATGGGATGAGAAGAATATGTTATACCACAGAAGGTTTCTAATCATAATCTAAACATAGAGCTTAAGCGAAGTGAGAAGATTTTGAGTTGCGATATATGATCTTGAAGCAGCATGAAAGACGAATGTGTCGGTGGTAACTCACGCCATCTGCGGCATTAATTAATAAAAAAAAATGGTTTGGATAATTGTATACTGCCTAGTTGTTTTCATTTTTAGTAGAACATTAGAACTGAAAGCTAATTAAATTTTCTAACATATATCCTTCTGCGTAAAGATCGTTTTATTAATTCTATTAGCTATATATTTAGCAAGTAAGATATACGATGTTGGATGATGCAGACATATTATGATAGATTTATTGTATGTTGTAACAAGATCACGTTTGCATGCATATCTTAGTTCATATTAATACCGATTCTTTCAGTTCCTACATGCTAACAATGTGAAACACCAAAAAGATTTGAAGAAATGACTACTTCGCATTTGAATTATGAAACAAACTGAATTTTATACGGTATCTATATTTCTGATTACTATAACTCACAACGATTTAGGCTGTGCGCACAAAGTGATTAAACATACTAATTAACATGATCAATACAATCGTTGGTCTTTCCTATTCATTGAGCTGTAAATAGGTGACTTGACAGTATATCTTCGATAATTATACCTGTTGCATACCTTTTTTTCTTTGAATACTAAATCTTAATCTCAATTGAATGTGCCAGATTTTACAAATTAAGAAAGTCTTCCTCAATAGAGAAAAGTTGCCAGAGAACATGTCTATAAAGATTCATCGTTCTAGTTTATTCTCATTTTCAATTAACAAGAAGTAGGATAACGCTAATAAATTGAGACCAAACACTTGGATACTTAGAAATTTCTCAGTTAGGTACTTGAACAGTATTTTTCGAAAGTGAACGTTATTTGACTAAATTTATAACTGTTATTCATTGATGTTTGTTTTTTTTAGATATTAATTTTCTCTGTAAATGACTAGAGAAGATAATGGTCAAAATATTTACTGCGCAATGGCTGTATACATTTCCATGGTCACAAGTTGTTTCTGGTTTTTGGCAAAAATTTCCTAATCCTTATACGTATGTTGTTTCACTTTTGATCACTGTTATTCAATTTGAACTTAATTTATTTTTATAGGGGACATGTTTTATCCGAAGATACATATTATCGTCATTTGACTCCAGATAATGTTCTAATATCAAAACGTATAATAACAAAAACTAATAAATTACCAAATTGGGGTGAACGATATTTTCAAAGAACGGGTGGAACGGCATTAGCATTCATTCTAGAAGAATCATCGTGTGATTTGAATAAAAAAATATTTACAACAATAACAAAAAATATCACAATGACATCTATTATGGTAAGTATGTGGTAATGAACTGAATTAAATTTTCATTTTTAAATCTAAATGAATTATTGTTGTAGGTTGTAGAAGAAAAATGTGTTTATCATCCTGATAGTGAAGATTCATCTCGAACTGTATGTGACAAAACTATTACTGCTCAAGGTGAATTATTTGGTTTTAGAACAACTTTGGAAACATTTGCCGTTAAACGGTATCGAAAAAGTCAAGAACTAATGTCACTTGGTCTCGAATATATTCTTTATAAACTATATAAACCAGATTTGTTAAAAACAATTACAACCACTACACCACCGTTGCCACCTACATTAGCTGATAAAGCAAAACATATTTTACATTCAGCTAAACCAGATAAAAAGACGACGAATGCATAGTAGGTGAACTTTTTATTTATTCAAGCCGTCCAATATAAAAAATTTCCACAGAGGATTTGTTGGTGGTTTTTTTGTACATTTAATTTTGCCATTTTTTTAAAAAAAATGTGTGAATTCCATTACTTCTCCTTTTATTTGAGAAAGAAAGTTTATTTTCATATCCGTTACAATAGAAAAAACATGTCTGCATATATTCTTAGCTTTGGGTTGGCAAAGCATGTATCAAGATTTTATCGGTAACACCTTTTTGCCTTTCTAGATATACAAACTCTCTAGATTTTATCTCTGTGCTATTTTTCTCTGGATTTCTATGCAAAACTTCTCGTTCGGTAAAGACTCGTCACATCTACCTTAAACTGTCTACTTTCAGAATTGTATCACTTTGTATCAGAAATGTATCACTTCCAAGTGTTCTTGAAAGTATTTATAAAGCATTTTTGAGAAATCGAAAAATGTAAAAAGGAAGTGTTGTAACGCAAATATGTCATCATTTTTTTATCAGAGTTTTTTCATTAAAACAAAACCTGATGCAACCGTGTACGACTTTGCAGTAGAAAGCTATACAAGTTATTGTGTTCTTAAGTTACGATTAAATATACAGTGCATTTTAAAGGGGACAGATTTCGCATTTCTACTATTCAGTAGGGTATATTCTTTCAAGACCACGGTGACATACTGTCAAAGAGTATTCCATAACTGTTTCTTTAATAGACAAACATTTGAAGAACAGATAAATACTCAGCATAATTTAAATTTTTTTATTTAAACTATAATTGCGACGTTTTAATTATAAATCGTCATTGTCAAGCTGAAAAATGTTTGTACAGTACGATAAATAGAGCATTATCTTCCTATTCTAAAGAAAATTGTAAATCTTTGGATGAGAAGAAGAAGATACAAATGTCAGTGTTATTGCTCACAGTCAGAGATTGGATATATTGAGAAAATTTTGTCAGGCAAGCTTTATTTATCTTGATCAGAAATATGTCAACAAATTTTTTTCGTAAAGTTCCTCAAGGGATGTCATTTCTATTCAAAATCAATGAATGTCAGGTTTGTAATCAGCACAAACTGAGTTGGATCGTGCCAATGTGTTACTCATAAGTTCCAGTTCAAAAGTATCGCTTGTCTGTACCATAGAAAAAGTTTCAAACGTTTTGACATAGATTTCGAGGCGCTGAAAAACTTCGCGGTTGGATCGCGTAACGCGTTCGCTGTAAGACTTGCGAAATAAGACGCGATCGCAGTTAAGTCGTGCTCATAGGAAAAATACTCGCGATTCTCACCACCGACGGTGATGAGCTCACAAAGAAACACATATCCAAATGCTCGTGCATCTTTCGGATTAGTAACCACAAATGCTATTCGTTCAATTTCATGTGAGACTACAGTAACCTATATCATAATACAATCAATTACGATGATAGTTAAGAGACTGATACAAAAAAACCTACTTTCGTTAACTCATCAGATAATTTAACAGTAGGCAGCGTTAAATTAATTTAGATTTTTTGCTTGTGATCACCTCTTGCTTTGGCGACAGCTTTTAATTTAAACATTGAATCTAAGCAAATTTTTTCATCAGATAGATAGATAAGACAAGAAGGGAGGATAAATGTTTATATTTATACTACTAAACGAGATGAAGAGCTTTAATCTCAACAGTTGAGCGTGATTATCTTCTTTCCTCAATGATCGAGGAAATTACAATAAACTGCGGAATAAAACCAAAAGTTTATCATATTTTCACCCTTTTTTTGCTTCTTTGGCCGTTACAGTAATCAAATAAAATTTCTGATTTGAATTTGAACCTCTAGCAATAAAGAATGTAGAAGGCAGTGATAACAGGATTTTGGAAAAAATCTTTTGAAACTTATTGAAGTTTTGGGGTATCAGGATACTTAAAACAGCTGATTAGAGATTATGCTTAACACACGAAACAGAAAGTGTAGAACTACTGTTTCATGTGTTCAAATTAACTGCTCTATCAACATGGTGTTTGTATGCCTAAGAGAAATGGGGATGATTCCTGTTTTTCAAAACCGAACCGATCCATTTTTCGAAGAGTTTCGTTTTGATTCCACCTCTGATGTTCAGAGCTCACAATTTTTAACATTCTATCTGAAATTTTTGAATTGATATTACAATTTGCCCGGTTTTAGATGCCTGAGTTAGCAGAGGTCGAATATGCACGTCTTCTACTTGAACAGTTTTTACCTGGTAATCGTATTGTTTCCGTTACTTATCCTGATGAAGTTGGTATTCAAAAACGTTTTATCGATACTGAACCTAAAGCATTTTCAAAATCAATATTGAACCGACAAATTGAATCAATAAAACGTCATGGAAAATATTTATGGTTTGAGATGTCCGATGGTCTTCCACCATATCCTATATTTCATTTTGGCATGTCCGGTGGCTTTCGTGTTAAAAATGCTAAAAATGTGACATATTTAAAATCCTTAGAGCATGTTAAACAACAGAAAGTAATGAAAAAAACAGTGAAAAATGAAATCGATGGAAAGTGTGAATCATTTCTCTATGGTATGTAGTGTAAATACGACGTAAATGTCAGATGTCTGTCTATGTTATTCGAAGTCATATTGTACTTCGCTTCGCCGAAGACATTTGAGTGTCACTATTTACAATAAAATTCGTTTTTTTTTCTTGCTAGATTCAACTGATAGCAAATTACAATGGCCTCCTCGTTTTACTCGTATTGAATTTCGAACATCAAATAGCTATGACATAAGTTTTACTGATATGCGAAAATTTGCTCGTTTCTATTTAATTACCAATTCTCAAGAGCCATTAAAATGCTTACCATTATCGAAATTGGGATTCGATCCATATTTAAACATGCCAACATTATCCGAGTATAAGCAACTCTTATCAGAGTATCGTCCTCAAACCATTGAATTAAAGGCGTTTCTCTTAGGTAATCATCCCTCTTCTATTATTTCTTGTATACTTAATAAATTAATGAAATTGGAGCTTCTTTCATGTTTTTCTTCTGCTTCTCTTTCTAGATCAAACATTCTCGTGTGGTATTGGTAATTGGTTAGCCGATGAAATTTTGTATCATTCATATTTACATCCTCGACGTCGTCTAAATTCTCTGACTGAGAATGAAATTGATGTATTACATTCAAAAATTGTTTATGTAATTTGTACAGCAGTCGAAAAAGGTAGTAGTGAACATTTTCCAAGTGAATGGCTATTTCATTTTCGTTGGACGAATAAAAAGACCAGTCAAACACATGATGGACTGGAGATTAAATTTGATACGGTCGGAGGACGAACGTCAGCCTACGTACCGGTGAAACAAGTGTTATCCAAACAAGAACAAGAAGTTTTAGAAGAAAAATTAAGTAAAAGAAAAAGACAGAATCAAATGGGTAAGATCTCTACATCGCGTGGCTTGACTTTTGTTCAGTACGATACGCGAAACTCTTTAACTTCACTGAAAATAGTCCTGCATTATCAAGTAAAGAATCACTGTTAGAATGAATCTTATGCTTTTTGATAAAGATTCATAGGCTGCCATTGTCAGAAAACAAAGTTTTTTCAATGTAGTTCTTGTGAACTTTTATTTTTGTTGTAGATGCTGTCAAAGTCAAACGCGTTAAATCGAAAAAAACGACTAATGAAAACGAAGATCAAATTGTCATTAAAGATGAAGTTCAAACAGTAATCAGTGGTAAAGACAACAAAATTGCAAAAAATTTTGATAATACTCATGAAGAAGAAGACGTTAAATTGAAGCAAAAGCCAGAACTTCAAAGACTTATACCATTACGTCAGCGTGCTTGTAAAGAAAAAGTTGCAAAATATAGATTTTAAGTAATATGTGTACCATAAAACAGTCACATTTTGTCAGATTTAAATAATTTAGATCTTTATTTTTATGATTTTGTCTTACATATTCCCGGTGTACATTCGATTTATTTTCTGTAGCTATTGTTAGATATTATTGTATTTTTATCGTTGTATGTTATTTCTTATGTCATAGAAGAAGAACTATCATGAAAACACATGTACTTCTAGAAACCCAAACTACTCGTGATTGTAGACATTTGTACATACGTCGATTGTAGAGTTTTAAGATGATAGAATACCGCGGATTTACAAAAGTATTTCAGTTTAGTTTGTTAATATATGGTGAAATAGAGAACTGTAAGGTACATCTAACTTTTTGGCCATTATCATTGTATAATTCAGGAGAAAACGCAAAAGTTTTTTTCTGAATTTGAAAATTTTTTATCTATAAAATGGCTCCCTTCTCTTTATTTATATCACCAGATAAGAACGACTAAGACTGAAAAAACCATTTTTCTGGATTGGAAGTAACCAAGACCGACTATTCATAGTATTTTCTCTTTCTTATGGCATATAAAGCATATTCAGTATGTTTTTCGTAGTGAAATGAAACAGCTCATTTTATGAAAATAAAGTTAAGAGTTAGAAATGTGTAAAATAGTTGTAAAAGAACTATTAAGAGCGCCTTTTATTCCGAGACACCGGATACTAATTGGTACTAATTGTAGATTAGTTTTGAGAATGAGTCTAATTTCATTGAAAAATAGGTCATCTTGCAGAGAATTAATCAAACACAGAAGTATGTCGAGTACCCCGGCTTGTGAGCGATCACTTTGAAGAAAAGAGGACAGAAGAGAATGTTTCAGATTTTTTTCAGAGGATAAGTGTCGGAAAAAGAAGAGAAAAAAAGAGGATTTTTTCCGCTCGAAAAGTGTATTGTAGGTCTTTATGCGTATTACTATGTTCGGAGGTGATCAGACACGGCACTGCTGAGATATTCACTTAATTTATTCACGATTTCACACACAAAAAAACACACCTTGTTTCAGCCATCGTCTCACGGAAATGCTCCCAGGATCCGTTTTTTTCAACCATGCTTGGGTAAATTTCGTTTTATGTACCGGCATAGATATAAAGAATATATATAAAAAATAAGAGATAAACCACCTTTATAATCATGAAAAATAGACTATTTTCTGTCAGAGACATTTCGTCTTTATTTAGAAGACCCTAGTGGAACTTGTAACCAAGATCTTGACTTCTTGAATTATTTCAACAAGATCTTGATTGGTAAGAAAATATAAGAATCCAAGAAATTTCTAGAAGTCAAGATCTTGAACATCTTGTAATTTCTTGACTTCTAGTACCAAGATCTTGGAAATACTTCAATCATCGTTAATTTTTACACTCTCGTGCAAATATAAGTGCGAATATTTTCACACTTAGCATACCTTCGAATTTTTTTCTTCCTTGACTATAATTGTTTAAGGAAGAATCTATGACTCTGTATGGTCCTATATCCAATGACTACGACTGTCATAAATAAAAACAAAATGTAAAGAAAATTTGTCACTCTCACTCTTGCAACATCTTGAATGACTTCACTCAAGATCTTGAGTGAAGTAAGTCAAGATGTTTCAAGATCTTGAGCGAAAGATTGAGGAATCCAAGATCTTGACTTCTTGATGTTTTTCCAAGATCTTGGGGTCTACAAGAAGTTTCACTACGGAGATCATCAGTCAAATGTGATAGAGTAGGATGGGGTAATTAGAACAGTATTTTTTTAAATCTCCGTATTTTCGTTCTCTCTCCGTTAGCTTAAAAAATTTCCTTCAGGATCAGGAGCAGATCTGCGGCTGACCGGTCTCGACTGTTCTAATTTCCCGCATGTGGGGAATTAGAGCAGTACGTGTAAATGGGTGGGGTAATTGGAACAGTCCGTGCAATACACACGGGATTTACCTATAAAAGTGTTTCTCATTTTCTATTCGTATTTTAAGTTATAATTAGACGAGTCCTTAGCATAAATTATACACGATTGTCTCCCCTATCGATTGAGACTATTCATTTAGGATGTTCTAAAAACGTTTACGCGAGATGAACACGATACTGGTCTATTATCACAAGATCACTAACAAAAGTAAACAAAATTTGATATGCAATCAGAAAAACATAAAGCCTGACTGTGAGACACTAGTAATATATGTACATGTAATTGGAACTAAATTATGTCTAGTTTAAATTGAAAAATGTTTACTATTTTTTTCGATGATGGTGATCCTTCCGAGCGCTTTTAGTCGAATATGCCAGATAGAATCTATTCGAAAGCAAGCAATAATTTAGCACCAACAGTATGACTGTAAAATCAGGAGTTTTCAGTAACCATCCAATACTAAGCCTAGTGCAATACATCATTTGATGCACCTTGAAAAGCTCTACAATATGCGTAATCGAAAACTGAACGAAGTCTGGCAGCAGACTTTATGAGTTTAACACCAGACTTTCCTTCCCATAGGTCGTGGCTATGCCAATGGAACTCTAGTTCACTTTTTTCTATAAAACTTAAGAGGATCTCTAATCATTCATACATCATTCGATGCCCCTCGAAAAGCTCACAACATATATTAATCGAAAACTGAACGAAGCTTGGCAGCGTTTTTTGGGTATTAAATACTGTTTTGTTACTGTGTTATTTAATAACTTTTCACATAAGACAGCGGCCCCAAACCGCTCAGATGCTTAGTTGAAGCTTTTTCAATGTAGATTGTAGTCACGTTAAATCTTCATGTCTGTGAGGGCCCTCTTTCGAGTGCTTTGAAGTTGGATTCCGATCAACTCTGATGAAAATATTCGTGAAGTCAGGATATTTTTGGTTTTATTCGAATTCACTACTTTTAGGTCCGATACTTGCAACTATAGTTGCAAACCATAGTTGCAAGTGCATCTAGCTAGTGACACATAACCTCATAGACATGAAGATTTAACGTGACTGCAACCTACATTAAAAACGTTTCAACCAAGCATCTGGCGGTTTGGGGCCGCTGTCTGAAAAGTTATTAAAAAACGAAATGCAATCACCTTCTATAAACAAACTTCGAGAAAAGCCTGCAAAACTGTCGTTACCGACTATTCTTTTATAGATTTTACTAGCAGATATTGTAGACGGTATGATCCGCCATTTATGTCGAAACTAAACTTTTGGGCCAAAAATTAACTTTCCAGAGTTGAGAGGAGCAGTCTTAAATAAGTTCTTTTTAATTTTATTGTTAATATCTAAAAGAGAAAGCAAAACTTACGAGTTTTCCCTGTCTCCATGCCTATCTCCATGCTTTAGATAGTACATAAGAGAACAGTTACTTATATGTACAACCCAGGACGTTGAAAAGGGTGTGATTGTGTGTAATTGCCAATTAAATGCCATTTAATACGCTGTTAATAAGCATTTAAATAGCATTTTTATGACATTTGACCCCGTTTTTAGGCCGTTTTTTGCCATTTAAATATCAATTGTTAGACCGTTAGAAAATGTCAAAAAAATATCTTCGAAACCTGAGGTACTATCACCTGCATCGAGTCAAGAACCATAGACCACTTCTTCGAGCCAAGTCTCTATGACTCGTATAATTGAAGAAGAGAAACACTCTAAACTATTTAAGGAAAATCAGAGTCATTTATACTATTCATGACGGCAGAATAAAACGGTGAATGACTTGGCGACCATAAATTGGCTGTTAAATGCTATTTTATGACCAGTTTTTTGCCATTTTGAAATGGAGAAAAAACGGACATTTAACGGCCACATTTATTTGGCATCAGTTAACGCGGTCTAATAAATGGACGAAATGCCATTTAATGGTGTCCGTAAAATGATAATTTTTCAGACATTGCCTATAATCTGGCATTATTTTCACCGTTATTTCAAAGTCAAAAAATTGTCATTGTAATGGCTGTTAAATGACAATTTTCATTCGATTTTTACACAATTAACAGGCTATTTTTTGGCATACAGTTAACAGGCTGTTAATGGACAATTAAATGCCAGTTTTCGTCGACCTGGGAAGTAGAAGTCTCTTCCCTCTCGCTAAAAAAGAAAAATATGCTGACACAAAAACTCGACGAAATGATCTTGTGACATATGTTGACTACAGACATGACGAGTCAACCTAACCCGATCCAGAGATGTAGAATGGGTGATCACTAATGACAACTCAACCTAACCCGCTATAGGGACTACGCCGTACTAGGAATTGATATGCTCCTTGCTGTTTTTAAAATTCTTAAGGAGCTACTATTTGCCTTCTTATGCAGTCTAATCTATAGAAACTTTTTTCTCGTCAGTATTTATTTACCCTGAGTTGTCGGACGAGGAACCTTCCTAACTGTTCAATCGCTTTTTTCATCAAACCTAGTGGGTTATAGATTATCAATCACGCTGATTGCGAATATCCATATGAGCCGAGTTGCTGAGCCTTCCTTGCTCGGTCCAGGTTGTAGAGCCTAAATGTCCAGGATATTATAGATAATAAATCTAGATTGCATACAGTATTACTTAAAGTAGTGCACTAAGGCGGAAAAAAACTTTGTTCTTTTTTTATTCTCTCTTGTTGGAATTTTCTTCAAGGTGATGCATTATGCGTGCTTCACTCCAGTTCTCTTTTCTTCAACACTTAAAACCGACGAACAAATTTTAAATCGTGACAAAAACAAATATTTTTACTTATATAGCCAGGTGAATTTCTATTATATGGAAATTATCAGTTTGTGTAGTGTCTAAGTGACATATAGAATAGAAAAATGTCTTATGCTGAGTTATGTGTGCGATAGCGAAGTCTTTAAGTGATGAAGTAGTGGGATAGTAAACATTCCAAGTTCGTGCAATTTCTAAAATTAAAGTGAAATCCATACATTTTACTAACTTTAATGGTAGAATATAATAGAACCATAGAATAGTAGAATACTAGAACAGTAGACCATTTTTAGACATGTAAAACTTCTGAAAAAGAAAGAGAAAACTGAGAGTAGTCCGACAAGGGTTCGAACTTGATGCGTACTTCGTCATGTTAACCATTCGCTAAACCACTGATCTGCGCTGAATCGTTTCTTAAGTATATAAATGAAGAAAAGAAGATGGTCAGGATGAAAGTAGATATTATTCTATACTATTCTAGTATTGTACTAATAGACGCTGCTGCTTAATTACTACTGTATTACCAAATGTGACAGAGCAACATGCTGGTAGTAGTTTACCTCTATTAGAACAATAGAAATAATATGAAAGATGAACATTTCTGAACTTTGGAAATTCGTCCAGCCCTCGATTACTAACATCAGTAAAAGTGACAATTTTTCCACTTAAGTATCATTAACATAAAATTCTGTAAGTAATTAGATATTTTTAAAGTTGTCTCAGCTGATAGATTCATTTTAATAAATAGTTTAGAACACAATAACATTCTTCCTTTAAGACAGATATTGTTTTGAAATTTTCATTTTAGTAATTTCACCACTGACAAAATGGCCTCTTCTTCTTTATCGTCCAGTAGTAAATGTCAATCAAAAAAGCAGTGTAAAATGTCAGGAATTCTGCCATGTAAAGGCTGCCAGCGGAACTTCTGCCAAGGGCATATGAATGAACATCGACAAGAATTAGAAGGTGATTTCCAACGTTTATTAAGTGATCGAGATTTACTTTATCAACAAATATATTCCGAAGCTCCAACTGATCCCCAAGCATTTGATTATATCTCAAAATGGGAAAGAAAAACTATTGAGAAGATAGAAATGATTGCTGATCAAGCTCGACGACAGGTGCAAGATCTGCTTGATGAGAAGAGACTTAAAGTAAAAGAGAAATATGATCAATTCTCGGCTGAACTTCGTCAAAGAAAAGAATCTAGTCACTTTTTTGAACAGGACATTGAAATATTGCGCAAAACACTTGAGCAAGTGAAACGTGATTGTGAACATAAGGCCACATCGACCACGGTGACGGTTAAAGCTCGGACAATCGACTTTGATCACATTTTAGACATAACGCTGGACGCGAAAACAAACAGCCATCAAAATCAGTTATTTATAGGTGGAACACTACTAGATGAAAAACAACATCAATCCAAACTGAATGAATTTTATGGAAACCAAAATCAACAATGGGACTTGATTTACAAATCTACAAGAGATGGCTTTGCCGCCAGCGACTTTCATCGTGAATGCGATGGCAAAGGCCCAACGATGGTAGTTATCCAATCCAAAAACGGCGGCTATCTCTTTGGTGGCTACACAGCTGTCCCATGGAATTCAAATGGCCAAACTGCAGCGGACCCATCAGCATTTATTTTCACTCTTACAAACCCAAACCAGCTTCCAATAACAAAGTTTAATATTAAACCGGCCGACAGCCAATACGCTGTATATCATTATAAACAGAGTGGACCAATATTTGGTCCTCCTCCTCCTTCTGATATTGGGGTGATGGAAGTAGACGGAATGTTGAACAGGAGTTACATTAGGTTTCCTATTAGATACATTGATACACTAGGTCATAAGGCGGACACATTTACTGGAAGTGGTGATTGTGAAGTTAACGAGATTGAAGTGTACAGTTTACAGTAAAACTGAAAAACACAAAATTTTCACAAAAAAATGGAAGTTATCGGAAACTTTGAAACCATATATCATTCGGCTGAGTTTTTGACGCTGACTCTGGGTATGATGCTTTTATTGCATAAAAAGCGGTTTCTAGTGGAGAAAGTTGAGGGGGAGAATTCCGATTTAGCATTAGTGAAATTTCTCAGCAATGGAGAGGAATTTCAATAAAAATGAGTTATACTTTTGTAGTTCGAATAGAGTCCGCTCGAATGGCGCAAGAATGAACATTCTATCTTTTACCAAAAAAGACTAGATAGGTTTTTCCGGTGAGATCTCCGCTTTGGAGATATCCTTGAAGATTAATTTTTCGTGCAATGACATTAGATATGGGAAGCATAAAAGACACATTTTCTAATTCGATTTTCAACGCTGAATTAGAAAAAGGCTGTTTGAGATTTTCAAAATAAAAAGGAGAAAAAGTGTTCAATTTTTTTCGAAACGGGAAAGTTTTTCGGTTTTTAAGACCCTTCCCGTATTTTCAAAATTTCGACGCGCAGACGTGCACTGGGAAGGCGATATTGGTGATCAGCTTCAAACTCTCTATCAAACCATATATAAAGAAGCTAAAAGTAAAATAGTACTTGATTTTTGAATTACAAGACCTTACTTACATTGTAAAAAGTTTGCGTGGCATACAGTGTAGAAATTGAAGACATGTGTCAAAAGTCATTTGGTGCATTTTATATGACAATGCTACCAAAAAAATTTGATCGTATACTTTTAAACGCATTATTTCTACGAAAAATTGATAATGTTAATTGACCTCTTTGTCACTAATCATAACCAGGACATTACCCATGCTGTCAAATCGGTACGACATTTTCTACTAATAGTGATTTCAGAATATAGCGCGATTCTTATAACGTATCATGAAGAAGAAATCCCATCATCAGTGATTTTCATTGAAATTCTGATTAGTAAAGTGCAATGTATTGCACAATCAATTATTTCAGTAGTTGTCAATTTTTATTGCATGCGTAAACGATTTTAAACAAATGAATGAAGTTCTTCTTTCTCTCCGCTCATCTTTACCTTTCTTTTTATCCGTATAGCATATCTATTACTGTTATATCATTCATTTTCTTTTCTTGTTTATTAATAAACTTTATAACAAATAAAAGCTAGCAAAATATTGTACACTACAGAAAAATGTCAGCGAGTTTTCAAGACAAAACACCATGTTAGAAACAAAGGTAACAAAAAAGTAAAACAACAAAAAAACATTGATCACTCTCTCTCTACAGTGCTGGCAAAAATTACAGGGCCGTTGTATTTTTGAAGTTTTTCGATGAAGCCGCTTTTTCGATTATATACTGCACTAACTTACTTTGTTTGGCTGCAACGTGCATGGTTTGTGAGATGTTGCCACAACAGGACAAAATGTGGCTGTTCATTGCTGCAAGATTTCGCAGTAACGAAACATTGTGGAGAGCTCGAGCTGGTCTTAAATTGACCAAAACACATGTGGCTAGAGGCTAATAGAGTTGGAGTTTTGATATTTCTTTTTCAAAATAATGGACAGCGTCAAAGGTCCAAAATTCGAAACAGTCTCATTAACTTCGGTAAAGATGCTTTTCTAATCACAAATCTAGACCGAATATCAAAACTCGGACTCTATTAGCCCCTAGCCACATCTTTCAGCTTCAATTTAAGACTTTCCCGAGCTCTCTCCGATGTTCCGTTACCGAGAACTCTTGAAGCTACGAAATTTTGTCGAAATTTAGCTGTAACCACGTCGTTGATTCCCGCGTAATTTTGACGGAACCTGCCGGATTCGACACTACAACATGACGGAAGTTGTCGGAGTGCAGTAAAATCTGGCAGCAACCATGCCGAATTACGCCGGAAATCTCTTATACCTACACTGATCGCAAAATAAAAACATGAATCTGTCACTATACTCTGAATTCTAAAACATTTAGAATTTCATAATCTCAGAATGTCATTCATATTGCATGCATAAACGATTTTAAACAAACGAATGAAGTTCTTCTTTCTCGTCGCTCATCTTTACCTTTTTTTTATCCGTACAGCATATCTATTACTGTTATATCATTTCTTTTCTTTTCTTGTTTATTAATAAAGTTGATAACAAATAAAAGCTATCAAAACGTTGTACAGTACAGAAAAATGTCAGCGAGTTAAGACAAAACATCATGTTAAAAACAAAAGTAACAAAAACAGTAAAAAGTCTAATTTTGAATTCAAAAGAACATTCTCCAGCAATCGATGATGGGTTTATTATAGTGCTGGTAAAAATTATAGATCCGCTGTATTTTTGAAATTTGTCGATGAAGCTGACAAATCTATGTCAGCAAAGCTATGACAAATCTGACTAGTGATTTGAATAGCCTCTGAAGTTCTTTATCAAAGGCAATATGTGTCAAAATTTCAGAAAAAAGGTTTTGAAGAAAGTTTTCTAGAAAACCGTTCCAGCGGAGCTCGAAGTTCTAGAGAATTTTACTAAAAATATTTTGAATATAGCCAATATAGATTTTTCGAATGCCTGTAACTTTGCAACGAAAGATCGTGGAAAGCTGAGGGACACCTCATTTTGTTCACGTAGAGGTCTTCAAGTTCCACTGGAGCGATTTTGTAGAAAGCTTTCTTCGAAACTTTTTCTCTAGAATTTTGACGCATATTGCATTTTATAAAGAACTTCAAGGGTTGTTCAAATCACTAGTCAGATTTGTCATAGCTGCTCAGCTTCATCGACAAATTTCAAAAATACAGCAGATCTATAATTTTTATCAGTACTATAATAAACCCATCATCGATTGCTGGAGATTGTTCAACTAGATAAAAAAAAAACAGTTTTGAATTGAACTAATCTCCCTTAAAAAAGAGTTAAGCGACCTCTTCATTCTGATCACTTGTACTTTTACTGTTAGTAGACGGTACTTGTCGATCCAGTACATACTTTTCTTCCAAAAAATCATAAATAGCTTGTCGATTCAGTGATTTGGAGAGTTCATGCGGTGTCATAGTAAAATTTGTCGATAGTCCGTTCAATATCTCAGTATCTATGAAATATTTAACCAAGGGTAAATTATTAGTTCTCACCGCTAAATGTATTAAATTATCACCATTTGTTTGATCGATGATATCCACATTGAATTGTCCTATTTCAATTAACATTTTTGTTTTATCAAGGTTATTATTTTTAACCGCTAATTGTAACGGTGTAAATCCAGCGGTGTTTCGTCTATCAAATTTTTCTTTTATGTTAACCAATTGTCTATTCAAATAGTTTAAAAGAAATTCAGTTGTCTCATTTGAAGTGCTTTGTGGCATTAATAAATGAAAAATATTATCGTTTTCATTATCTAATGCATTAATCAGATCAATACGAATGGATAGTAGTGTTTTCAACACATCGATGCGATTTTCTTTAGCTGCTAAAAGAATTGCTGTTTCTCCTCTATCATTCTTTCGTTCAATTATACTATTAGGTAGTGTAGCAACTTCTTTTGCCACTTGTTGTGCTAATAATGTATGACCATTTTCAATTGCGCAATGTAAGAGATTGTCAGGATAAATATTAACTAATTTGCGTGTTCGATGAATCAAAGGTCCCGTGTCATTATCTATTATTAAATTAGCCAAATCATTCTGTAATTTTAATAAAAATGTTTCTACGAAGTTTTCTAAAATAATATTGAAAGAATATTAGAAATGACTCGAACAATTGTATCTAAAACCCACATTAACTATACCCGTCGATGTTTGAGGGACATTTGATTGACGTTGTTTATGTTGTGCAGGAATCTAAATATAATCTAAGTTTAGACTCATGTAAAAAATCAAAAACGGTAATTCATTACATAAGGCAATATCAAAGATGGCTGAACAAGTGACCGAGGTACAGACTCATTAGAGTAGCTGTCTGTTTGATCATAGTGTTCCATATATGCCCGTTTAGCTGGTGATGATGACATTGTTGTTAAAGGAAGATCCGATGATCGACACTTTGAGCATACATTTGCGCGGACTAAAATGAAAATAACAGTTTGTCTGCTGGAAATAATACATTGATTATGAACTATGCATTTTCATCTACACTTCAACATACGGTTATCATTAGTGCTAAACTATAACAGATTATCGATATATGGCCTGTTTGATAAAAACTTACTAATAGGTGTCGGTTGATAAAAATATTGTAGCCGATCAATTTCTGTTTGGTTTTGAGTGAGTACAATATTGACAAAAATTGTGTTATTCGTTATTTCTGTCTTGTACGGTGGTGACTTGAACAATATTATTCTATCCATCACTTCAGGCTTGCTAATTTCGGCACTCCAAATCAATTGGTTATTTTCAATTTGTTCAAAACGAATATTTAATGCTAAAGTAGTCAAATGTATGATTATGTCTAGTCCTTGATAATAAATATGACTTACGAGTTTTTTTGTCAATTTTAACGTTGAGAATTATAATGACATCCTCTCCTCCTTGATACGTCCCACATTTGGGTGCATATTTGTACACTCGGTGTGTGATCTTACCAGCTACAATCAAAATAAAAGATACACATTTTTTTAATTATTGTTTTGTCCAAGAGGCTAATTTCATGGGTAACTTTTGACGGAAAGAAGGTAGAGATGTACAGTTTTCGCCATTCGAAAGCTAAGACTTGAGCGCTTGTTTTTATAAAAATTAGTTTAAAGATCTTCTCCAAGGTAGGATTTTTTGCGGGACTTCAGATAGAGATATATTGAGTTTTTATTACACAGTGTTTTCCACAAAATTGAAGCAAGATCCGTGTTTTTGAATATGACATCGAATTCTCTAAAACATGTAGTGCTCAGCATTTCAGAAGTGTGGAAACCTGAGAGATGAATGAAACAGAAGTTGTTGACGAATTTCAAAGATATATTCTATTTTGTTTGTTTTGTATGATGGTGAAATTCAAAGTGCGAAAAGAATGTTTGTGCACTACCACAGTTTTACAGAAAATCAAATGCGTTTCTTCAAAATTTACCATGGTTCAAGGTTTAACAGTTTCCAAAACAGCTAAAATAGAGTATATTTTTGAAGTTATTTGACAACTTCTGTTTCATTCATCTCTCAGATTTTCACACTTCTGAAATGTTGAGCACTGCAGTTTTTAGAGAATTCAATGTCACATCCAAAAACAAAGATCATGCTTGACTTCCATTTTGTGGAAAACACTATGGTCTGAGAATGTGTTCATACTTTGTTCTTTTTTTCTTTCTTTTTCTTCAATCATTGTTTGTGAATACGCTGATGTAGAATTTAAAATAACTATTTCGTCAACTCCCAATTGAGCAATAGTAAAAACTAATGCTGACTTGTACAATTTATAATTTCGAATTAAATCTTTTGGGCTGTTTGGTGTGCTGACACGCTGAATGTCATCCACATCTAAAGTCGAATATGAGATAATCATTTTCGATGCAAAATATGTTTTGAAACGAAAAAATATACCCTGATCAAATAAACGTAATCTATCACATTGCTTTAAATTTGATTGTAAGGTTTTAATAAGAAGTAATCGACAAAATCTAAAATCAGAAGAAGTTTTGTTTTCACAAAAAACATTCTCATTTAGCTTACCTTTTAACTCCATTAGCATCAATGTCTTCTGAAGTAATGGGAAAATATAATGCATTTGTGTTTGCATCGTGACGCACATCACTTTCGTTTTCTGGTACTTCAAGTCTATATGGATGAACGCACCGAACCGGAACAGTAGGATTTGGTACTGTCACCAAAGCAACGCGGATATGATATTGATCGCTCAGATACATTCGTGGTATTTTTATTGTAGGATATTCATGGGTTCTATCACTACTACGAATATATCTTAGTGCACGATTTTTGTCTTTATCCACGTCTGTCATATATCGTGGATGGTACATTTCATTTGGTTGAGCAATTATTTCAATTTTCGATTGTTCACCGGGCACAGCTATTTTGGATAAATCGGATTCCGGCATATTTATTGACGGAGATACTAAAATCAGTGTATTATCATTTATAGATGAAATTAAATGCTTTTATATCATTGTTATCCTCTAACTCTGTATCGAATATTGTAACTTATATCAGATGCATATGGTACAATGTCTGTAAAGTTTAGAAAAAAGTCTAGGATCTTACCTTGTGGAGCTAGATCGTACGAGTAACGAATTGTGCTTTGTAATGAATTGTAATGGGATTCTACATGTAATTGTGAGTTGATGTCTTGAAGAGAAGATGAACCGCATTGTTTTTCTTTTATTACAAAGTACTACAATCACGCTCATACTTGATATATCTGAAGATGGTATGTCTGTTACCGAAGCAACATCTACTTGTGAAACACCATCCGATTCGAAGGCAAATGGTGGTAAAAAATTCATCGATAGCACTAAACGAGAAAACCAATTTGTATTTCTATTGTCTATATCGTTCATATCACAAATGATATTTGCACTCCGCTTTTTCAGAAGTGAATAATGTAGGAGGGTTTAACTGTAAGCGTCTTTGAATTCGAATCTTAGTAATGTACGTTGTCTAATTCATCGATTCATCGTACTGCTATTCCTTTTAGACATTACGTTTAATGATTATTTTCATTTCTATTTTTATTCGAGATCATTACACACTGGGATCATTAACCATAGTACACTATCGACATTATCATTACATTACTATTACTCCGCAGTACATAATGAACGCTCATTAAATCAAAGTGTTCACATAAAAATATGTACTATTCACCTTTCTTATATAGTACAAAGAATTTACGCAAAAAACTTACCGGTACCTGATATTTATTTGGAATATATTATGAAATATACTATATCTCAAGTTAAAACAAACAACAAGAAGATCTGATTACAATAGCAAATTTTTTATTCATCTTAAATTTGTGTACGCTGCAGCATAAAAACAAATAGTAACAGGAGAGATAAAGGAAAAAATTTCCTTTTTATTTTTACATCTGGGAAATTGTCGATGCGAAAAAACCCACAATGGGTATTTGGAGCTCCACATTTTACCTATTTCGACAAATTAGTTAACGAAACAAATCTAATTTGATCTCAAGTGTGAAACAATTGTTCAATCAGTACTTTGACCATGAAAGGTGCAGATGACAACTCAATGTTGTCTTTTCGCTAATAAAATTAAGTAAACGTCAGTGAACGATCATCTTCATTCAACTGATAAATAAACAGGTGTTCATAATATGAATTCTCGTATTTACATTCCTTTACCTATACATGTCTGAAAATTTCTGTACAACCTTCCTTAATATTTCAGGTATAGTTTTTAATCACGTTTGCCCAAAGAAAAATGAATAAAGATTCTTTTCATACATGCGTCTGTAATAAAAAAAAGCCCCATAGGATTCTAAGCTATATAGATCAAAGTTAATCACACCTAAAATTAAATTTCTGCTCACAAATCTGAGAATTAACTTTTTATCTCTTCGAGGTAAACGATTTATATTTATTTAGTGAACAAGTATGTAAAACAAAACTCTTACGTTGTGACGCGCTAACTATTTCATTGGCAGATTCGGGAATTGGTGTCGCTAAATTGTCGAATAATTCATCTAAACATACGATAAAGTTATTAAAAATAAAAGAAATGAGTAGATCTTTTCTATACGTACCGTTTGACATTGTTCTTCTTCAGTATGAGTTAATAAATATAAACTGATATAGCAATAATCTGAAATAAAACTTTTTATATTTTCAGTTATTCATAGTAAGAAAGAAAAATTATTATTTAAATATGTTCGTAGATGAGAAAAACCCTCACGAAAAATATTCCATGGTTAAAGCAAACATATATTGGACATTTCCCAAGTTTACTCTAAAAGGGTAATTAAATCGGTGATGTTGAAAACTATAGAAACAAAGTAATCATACAAATGAAACAGCCTTCATTGAAATGTCTCTGAGAAAAATTTAGATGAGAACAAAAATTAGATAAATTTGATACTGTTACTATCAAGCGTACTCCCTAAGTCCTCAGTATTACGTAGTTATTTGAGTCAGCCCTGAAAACATTGATAAGAATATTCAGTTCTGAATCCGTAAGAAGCAAAAGATAAGAAAATACGTTTTGTAGAAAGTAATTTTCAGTTTTTTCAGAGCTGTTTTTTATCCTGATTGAGACCTGATAAAAATGCATAGTTGATTCAGCTTTTCAGACCGGGTGATTGTCGACTGTTCCAGACAAGAAACATTACTAAAGTGTAGAAGATCTTCATGTATTAGTGAACTTATTAGCACTAACATACAACTTATTAGCACTTGAATACTTTTATTTCAAAATAAAATACATCACTGGAAAAGTTATGGCACCAGTTACATTATATCAGCCGTTTTTGAAAAATGTTGATATAAGCTTTATTCTGTCAGAATACAAGCGGAAAAATATTCCATTATAGTATTCTAAACTAAAACTATCGAAAAATACAAAATCAATTTTGTACGAATAGAGATTCGAACACATGAGGAACCAACAGTTTTTATTCGAAACTTGAAGAAAAGAAAAATTATTTAGAGACCTGGCTGTTGACTAGAGTCTTTTGCCAGAAAATCAAAAACACCTAAGTACATGAACTAGAGTTAGCCTATTAATTACATTAAAAGAGAGTGTAGATTTCCTGTCGTAATATTGTCCTCATATCCTTCTGCTCGAAGGATTGCTCGTCCAGTTAGTGACTTACAATAGTCTTTTAGTTTTTGTATTTTGCTTACGTTATGAATGTAATAAGTAGATGTGTAGCGCGGCAGTCCCAGTGCTGCTCTAAGGCTCTTGTTTTGCAGGATTTGCAGCTTAGGCCATATTTCTTCGCCTGCTTTTAAAAATGCTGGTGCACCAGATGTTAAAACAGATCGGATGAGAGACTTGAAAAGATTGAGCATTAACACATGAACTTAGCTTTGCAGAAACTGCAAAACTAAATTCACTGTTCTGTGTCTATATTCTGTACAACCATTGAAGTTGTGCAATCGACTCGATGTTATCAGTAGTATTTTTTTTTTGGTATGTTTTTTGTGTTCTGTTTTGATCAGCAGTTCCTTGTGAACCGTACCATCGAAACAACATGAAAAACTTTAAGGCATACTATTTTAACTATTAATCTATGACATGTTTAGTGACTTTCTAGAGATCTTTTTCACTGAGAATGCAAAAATGCTCAATAATCTGTTAAAGATACCATACAAAAGTTTTGTTTTCTGCTGGAGTTGTACATGAGACTATAATCCATAAACTAAGATATTATTCAACTCTCCATGAGTCGGAAAAGACGGTCACTGATCAGAAAGTATTATAAATATGCAGTTTTTGTCTAATTTTGCTGCCAAAAGTCGAAAACTTCTTCATTTTTTTCCTGTGCAACTCTGTGAACTTTTCCTTTGTAAATTTTGTTGTTTTTTATTAAAGTAAATTCTAAACGTTTCGATATGTTAACACGTCTTCACCTATAAAAAATAGAGCACAGAATAATATACGATACATTATTATGAAGAGATTCTTGGGTGTACATATCGTTTGATTGGAAATTAAATAACACGCATAAAAAGGATGTATGCGTCTCTGAACCACCGATACTACGATCCATTCCATATTAAGTGGCATGTGTTATTCAAGTAACCTTTAAAAGAAAGGAGATAGAGGCATCCGGTTTTCACCATTCGCTATCCAAGACCGGAACACATGGTTCTATGGAAATATATTTATGAAACTCTTCGCGAAGGTTGGTTTTTGATAAGATCCTTGGAGAATCAGATTAGTACTCCGAAAGTTACCATACAAATATTTTCTTTTCCTTATGCATCGATAGTTCGAAGTGACTTCTTCAAACCAAGAATTAGACAATCTCTTAATTTTTCGTAGTTCAGACCAGAGCCCTGCAGGTTGATCCTAACCTAACCTAACCTATAGGTTAGGTTAGGATTAGGTTAGGATTAGGTTGCAAAAGTTATAGGCTAGGTTAGGTTATAGGTTGTTCTATTTTTTTTTTCAATGGTTAGGTTAGGATTAGGTTGTGAAATTTTTTATAGGTTAGGTTATAGGTTGCCAAATATTGGCAACCTGCAGGGCTCTGGTTCAGACGTGTCACCGAATTTTGATGGTACAACAGAACCTACTCTACAAAATAGTATATTCAAAAATATCATCTTTAGATAAAAAGAAGTATGACTAGTTATTAACTGAGCAATTAACTAACTAATAAAATGATCATATTTTTTGTATTATCGAAACTTTTTATAACTGATACTGGAGAAAATATAAACGTTGTTGAAACCACATCTCGTTGCATTTTGTTAACACTAGATATGCAGAGGTTGCATATCCCTGAATATTTCTGGTTTGAAAAGTACTGGTTTCTTTCTGAGTTATCTTAAACATGTAACCAAGTGACTTAAAAGAATTAGCACTGTTGAAATTAAAACAAGTAAACGTTTTGAAGATCTACACACTGTCCGAAAACCACAAACCCTATTAAGCATGTTTGTGTATCTTGAGCTAAAGTACGATAAGACTGTAAGCTTTTCAGCTTCAGCTCAACGAAAACAATGAATGTAGTGTGTTTTTGTTTTATTCTAAACCGTATATTTTTTGTGAATCTTCCAGTGAGACAAATGATTTATGTTATTTTGTTCGCCATTAAAAAAGTCCTAGAGCTGACCTGTTGTGCTCTTTGTTCTCAAAGTAAACTCAGCTGACAAGATTTTACTCTTTCGAAAAATTACACTTTTTTTACTTTAAACCATATTTTGGTTATAAAGCTTATTTGGTTTTCTACTTAGTATTGCGACCCTCTTTCAGGAAACGAAGGAAGGAAGAATACTTTGCGATATAGGGTACTATCCGGAGACAGTTTCGTAAGCCCGATATCTTCCCTACAATTAATACTAGCTGTAGCTCTGGACAGAAGGCCAGCCTGACTCAGAGTTCTATCGCTCAATCGCTTGAGCTCCTCGTACAAACTGACTAACCACGTACTAGCTACGAGGGCTGGTGTATGCCACTACAGGAAAGAGATGTTAACAAACTTTCAATGTTGCTTTAAATCGGTTGTAAAAATTTGCACGTTCCTCTTAGTTTGTAAACATCTTGAACACCGTTCTTTAGTACAGGTGTGAGTTACGAAGTAATTTAGCATCAAAAACTAACCCCACTTATACGTATCAATCACTAACCTATCCGGCTAGAAAATAAAAAAAGTTATTATGTTTCAAAAAACAATATTAAATACAAACCAAATGACAACCGCAATTATGAGTAAAAGTATCAGAAAAGTTTCCAAAAACCGAAGAAAATACCATCTGTCTCACTCTTGTTTATAGCATTTAAGGTGTCATCATAGTGGGAATTTCTTAAATTCGTT
>CAJNOQ010002234.1:0-25507 GCA_905250885.1 Didymodactylos carnosus | reverse complement strand
GATATTTTATGCAGTTAATTATTCATTCGTTCGCTAATGACTTAACTCTGATGTGGCTTGGATCATTAGAAAAAAAACTCTCTGAAAATATGTTTGAATTAGAAATTCAGGCTAAAATTACCATGAAATATCTTGAAAATTTCTCCAATGACAATCTGCTATCGGTAAACGTACCAAAAACAAAAGCGATGATTGTCCATAGTGCGGTATCATCGGGTCAACCGGAAATTTTTTACCGTGGTCAAAAAATTACGTACGTTAATTCAAACAAATTTCTGGGAGTAATTATTTCAACCAAGCTAGGATGGGGAAAGTACATTAGCGAACGGCTAAAGAATGTGAGAAGTACATATAATGCGCTGAGATTTATTTTCAAGGTCATTCCGAAAAACCAAATAGAAATCCGTCGAAAATTATTTCTAGCATATTTTCTTCCTCACTTTACTTTACTTTTTTGCGCGTGGTTCTTTTTTACTGAAAATCAAAAAGAGCAAATTGAGCATGTTTTTTGTTCTGGTTTGCGTATGATATATTCGTTGTGGGAATGGGATGATGTAACAACATTAATTTTAAGTAGAGAATTAACACTGCGCGATTATCTTTTAGAATATTAGTTAAGGTTTAATAAACATCTAAATGAGTCGGTTGAAGCAACATCTTACCAGCAGACGTTGAGTGCTAAATCTCCTGATAGGATGTGGTATAGATCAATGGGGTTTAAAAAAAAACAGTTTTTTTCTTACTAGACTCTCAAAATGAGCTCAACATAGCAAAATCGACTTGCTTAGATTTGTTGATGTCCAGATCAAATCTTTCTATGTATAGTGTATATATATATGTTTTTCTTGTTTTTTTTCAAACAATGTTTGTTTATACATTTTTATTTTGGATATGGAGGGGAGATATTGTTAACCTTATGGAACAATAAAATTGATTCAATATTAAAAAAAAGAAACCTTTCTGGTAGTTTTAATCAGCTCGGTGAGCTGCGTCGAATGGAAGGGTCTGTTTGATAAAAAATTTTCGACTTCCTTATGTCTCCTCCAGGTAGACCTCAAAAGGCTGAAACATTTTTTGTCCAACAGATCCTGCCATTCGCAGCTCACCCAGTTGATAAAAACTACCAGAAAGTTCTCTCTTACGTCTTGTGATGACTGAGCTGTAAAGTGATGCAAGTTGCCTATCCATCTATGAAAAAAGCGAAAATATTTGTAATTGAAGTTTTTGAGCTAAATTCTAGGTTCTTTTAAGAACTAGAAAACCTACTCTAAAAAGCACTTTAGAATCTCTCGCAAAAAGATACTTCGAACTTTTCTCTTTTTAATAAAGAAAACTTGGATTACTCATCACTTTTTGCCTTGAGTTATTCAAAAAATGATCGAATCTATTTTATTAATGAGCAAACAGTAATCATTTTTTATTTTCTTACTTCAAAAATATTACGTACGTTTATACTTTTTTCAAGTTTTTCAATTTTATGAATTACTGACAGTGCGATAAGTAATTTCCCTAGTGCTCTGATACTATCATGAGTATCAAGGGCATCTTTTGCAAACCAAATGTCCGAGAAACGGAACTCAAAAGAGATAATAATAACCTTTATCTACTGTGTATTGCTCACCTTTTCGTTTACTCTTGATTTTAATTCTTCAAATGGTTTCGTTTTAAAATCTTCAATCAAACGTTTTTTCTCTTCGATTTTGGCACGATTTGATTCGCCTGCTCCTATGAGAAAAAATGATAGCATTTAGGCGTATTTGCATTTATATGAGATTGTGTTTTGACTCACCAAAAACATCTCGTATTGTTTGAAATGAAATATCTTCAGTAGTTTCACCCTAAAACATAGGTCAATTATTGTAACATACAGTTTAACAAAGTATTTTTCTGAAATGAAAATCTACGTTTCATAGTATGTTTAGAATTTTATTTAAGACCCCTCCTTAGAAATTATCTCCGACACCGTACATCCGATCTTGACGAAATTTTCCTTAAATGTTAGGCACAATGAGTTATGGGAATGAAAAAACTTTTTGGTCTCCAAGTCTTACCGTTCAGGAGTTTTCCTGAGATCAAGATTCAAAAAGGACCCTGAAGTGTCTCCCAAGAATTTTTAATATACTTCAAGCTGGAGAGTTCGGGTTTGTTTTATTTTAAATTAGACACCTAACTACATGGACTGACAGGACCGATTTTTTAATTAAGTCTTTATTGGTTTTCCAGGCAACCAACAATCTCCAAAACCCGAAAAATCTATTATTTGAAGAGCCGGTTTTTCGAGACTCTTAGAAAACTTGCTCAGAATCCCCGAAAAACCACTTTTGTAATCAAAAGCAATACAGATTCTAGAAGTCGACACTTCAGGCTATCTTTCCATGTGCTTATCTCAAAACCGATTTTTTGACCGAAAATCACCATTTCTGAGGTGCGGACCCCTTAATATTAATATCGTAGTTTCTTCGTTAGGCTCAATTTTCTTTTCGTTTTTTTTATACATACGGGTGGCGTTGTATCGCCATCACTGATTAATGATACAGAATCCGTGCCATCTGGAAGAGATTGTCGATCGGGTTCTAGAAATTTATTAAAAAAGACACATTATAATTTCCGTGTAGAAAATTAAAGTGAAACGGAAGTGCAATATTTTTCTTTCTAGGCGAATACTCTATGATGCATAAGTAATGACTTCATTCTTTCGTCATTAGAAAGAGCGAGATCTCAGCTTCAAAATGCATGTTTTGAGAAAACATTTTGATAAAGTTAAGTGAATTAAATTTAAATTTTAAAAGAACCGCCAAAAACGACATGTTACAAGACAATTTTAAGTGAGTTGGACTCGCTGGATCTGCGCTAAGTTTTTGGAAGTCGGGATTAGATGCAAAATACGACTAGTCCAATAGGTCTTATCACTTTACTCTATATTCTCTGAAACTTTCAGCTCTCCACCTCCTTGTATGATGGTAAGTTTTAAAAAAGAAAAGCGCGAAAAAAGGTTGAAATGTTACAAACCGTTTTTGTGCGGTTCTTTTAAAATTTAAATTTAATTCACTTAACTTTATCAAAATGTTTTTCTAAAACATGCATTTTGAAGCTGAGACTTCGCTCTTTCTAATGACGAAAGAATGAAGTCTCTAGCTCATTCTGGTGAAAAAACGGCTCATCTCAACATTTGTCTCATTACTTATGCACCGTAGGTTAAGTCGTTGAAAGTGACAGAATTGAATTTAGAAGTGTGTTTTAAGCCGAAGGAAGGCTGGTTTTAATTCAAAAACCCCTGCCATTCATTTCGTATGTATCAAAATAATACCGCGTTCACAATATAACTTGTCCTTGTCTTATTATTTATTACTAATTTTAGTTTATACAGCATGTCAAAGTTTCCTGTAAAGAATGTTGTTATCTGTCTTTTAATCTTTATTTTGAACAGAACTGTGATATGAATTACATAGAAGGAGAGAGAGATGCAACTTTTGTTCACTTGTTTTCTAGCATCGATAATCCCCTGCCATGTTTGAACTTCATAAATTTTTTTTGTCTTTCCTCTTCATCAATAGTGCGAGAAGAAAATAATGATGATGAAGAAGCAAGAACTTTTTTTCTTCTAGTTCCTTCTTTTGTAACATGAAAATTCCAAGTATTTATTGAATTATTAAAAAAAGTAAAACATATTTTTATGACCTCATCAAGAGAACGAGTGTGTGCGTGTGTGTGTGAAGAAAAAGGAAAACCTGAGCGTCGTTCAAGTGTTTTATGCCTGTCTGCACCTTCACGCTGCTGCTGTTTGTATGCTTCTACTAATGAAACACGAAAGTGAGGTGAAAGAGAGAAATAACAATATAAGCACATAAATAACAAGAAAAAAGTGTCACGGAAATTTAGTTTGTCGATTAAAACAAAAGGGGTTTATAAAAGAAGAAAAAAATATTATTATTCTTACGATTATTATTATTAGTAGTATTAGTATATTAAACAAAGACGAAAAGAGGAAGAGAAAGTGTGTGACAGTGTGTGTGTGTGTATGAGTATGTGTTAATATAAACACAGATTGTTCATCACGCAAACACCACAGTAACGTTCAATTTTTCTTCTCTTGTTTTACTACGATAATAAATGAGAGATTATACGAGATTATATTCATTATTATTAATGAATAAAAATTAAAATAGGTAGAAGGAGAATATAAATGAATGGTAAAGTAAGTATATAAACCTTCAAAACATACTTTAACATTACCATAAAGAAGAAAAATAAAAAACATACTCCAATTCTAAAACATCGAACGTGTCACTTGAAAGTGGTTAATGATGTATTAATAATAGGTTAAAATTAACAAATTATTAGTAGTGTTCCTATCGGATGTGAAATTATAACACACGCATACAAAGATCAAGTAATTTTTTAAACGGTGATAGTTAAAAGAGAGAACAGATCCTCCAGTAGAAGAAAAAAACAAACTTGAAAATATTTACGAAATCGAAGGTGAAGATTTATTTCTGTAAGAAAAAAATAAGATAAAATTTTTTTTTTATTCTTTATAAGAAAGTGTAACATCGTTCAGTGAAAATTTCTCCTATTATTTTTCTAATCTATCCACGCTTATTCATATGTATCTGTTATGTGAGACATGTCTTTCTATATACAATTGGATTGAGCAGTTTATTCAAAGATTTTGAAACAATAATCAACTTGAAATTATGATCATCGTTTAAAACAGAAAAGCAGCTGTTTAATGACAGTTTTTTTTTTACCTCGAAAAACTCTAATCGAGAATTCCATATTATTCTTATCTAAAGATTTTCTATAGAAAATAGACAAACATACATGACTGTTTTTTAATATAAAAAGACGAGTACGTTCCTTTTTGTCCTTATTTTTTCCTACGGACATCTGACAGAACAATTTGTTCCGAACTCCCGTTATTTTTGAAAAAATCCGAATGTTCGAAATGAAAAGTCTGAAAGATAGAAATGGCAAACGATTGGATGTTCGGAACGATAACCCAAAAAAAATCCAGATGTTGGGAATGAAAGTTGTCCAGGTATTCGGGAACGGCATGAGTCAAAGCTTTTTAACAGTTTTTTTTTTTATAAAAATTTCTGGATGTTCGTAATAGAAAATGTCCGGAAAAACTGAGAACGTTCGTAACAGAAAAGAAACAAGATTACAGCATATCTTTTGAGACAAACACTTTTTGTTGTGAACATCCGATGTTTTTCTGTTCCGAATTTCCGGAGATATCCTATTACGATTCGGACACATCAGTCTTATATAACTTATGTTTTCATTATGAACATCCAAAAAAGCGATTTTATGCTATATAGATCCGATTTCGAACATTCCGTCATTTGTCCGGATGTCCGGAAAATCAACGACGAAAAAGGACAGTCCCAAAAAGACACGTTCTTTTGTTTTAGTTATGGATTGTCATACATGATTTTGATCATTTCTGTGTTTTTTATTTTTCAAGCATAAATGAACGATTTAATGATACATGTGGAACTTATTATTGTCGGTTTAATTGGATTAATTGGATTTATCTTTAATTGGCTATTAATTTTGGCTATTCAACGTAAAACGTACTATTATCAACAACATCAACGTTTACATCAAATAACAGGCACTGGTACAACACCGGTAACAACTCCATTTATTACTCATTCAAGTATTTCAACATTAAATGGTTTACAACAGGCAGCTGTAGAAGGTGGAGCTCATATTCAATCAACAAAAACATCAACATTAGATAAATTTATTCTTTCATTACTTATTAACGATATATTTGTTTGTAATTTTTTAATACCATTACATTTAATTGATTTATCTAGTGGTCTTCCATGTGATTTTCTTTGTTATACATCAAAATTTATTGAAAAATTATCAACCGTTATTGAACTTGTTATTATTACACTTCTTATTATAACATCATTTTTTTATTTTTCTAAAAAACGTTTTAAATCATTAAAACATCAGCCAGCAATTGAACGTATATGTTTTTGTTCAATTATTCTTTTATTACCACTTGTTGGAATTTATATAGCAGGAACATTTTCAGTTACAGCTAATGAACAACAATATTTAAAAATTAATCGTTCATCATGTCAAAAAACTTATGTCTATATTCAAGAATCAACACAAACAACTCTCAATTGGTTATGTTTTATATTTACATATCTTATTGCTAGTTTTGATTTAATATTATTAATTAAAATTAAATTATCAATTAAAAATTGGACATTAAGAAATGTTAAAAATGTTTCAAGACATGGTGAACAATCCTATTCTGAAAATAGTTATCCAATGCATGTAAGATTTATTAATAATTAGAATAATATTTTTTAATTTATCTTTTTTTTTTTTGTATAATTGTTTATTTTTATTTTTTTTAGAGTATATCGAGTGATATGCGTTCTCGTACACTATTAAATTATTATGATTTTCATCAAGCACAAGCAACACCACCTAATCGTTCACCACCATTAGATTATTCAAATTATATTAATATTAGTGAATTTGCTGGTGATATTCATACACTTGGTAATAGTACATTTCTTCTCTTATTTTTATATGTTCTCTCCTATGTACCCTATTGGACACATGAAACATCAGGACAAGAATCTCTAACAACATCATCAATTTTATCATTAATACAAAATGATTTATATTTATTTACACATGCTATTAAACCATTATGCTATTTAATAACACAAAAAAAATTACGTTCACATATTTGGGCAATATTACAATGTAAAACATTTCGAATATTACCACAATTATTAAGACGAAAATCACGAATGATAGCTGTAAATAATAATATTTTAGGTCATAATACATTACAATACTAACCTGGTTCAGGATGAAATTCTCGTTCAAATCGTGATACATCATGACCACTATTATGTAATGCTGATACAATAATATCTTGTTGAAAATAACATTCTTTAATAATTGAACGTTGTCGTTCTGATGAGGATGAAAATTTTTTTATATTATTAGATGAAAATGCAATTGGTGGAAGAAGATAAGGAGCACGATTTTCACGAGCACGAACAACCTAAAAATACATATAAATTCTATTAATTTAGTTTAAATTTTTGTAGAACATTAGATAAAGATATGATGGTAATTCTTTGAAGAATAAAATACAATGATGAAATAAGATAACTTTTAAAAGTGATACAAGCAAATTATAGTAGAAAAATGATTCTAGAATAACTTACTTCATCTACATGATGATAAAATTGTGTAATGCCGTTTAATTTTGACATTAGATTAAAATAAGCTGCTATAAGGGCATGGATACAATTTTGATTTAATATTGGTAATTTTGTTTCTTGACTAGTGGGAGACGATGGTTCAGACATTTTTATTATTGTAGACTAAAATTAGACTTTAGAATTAGAAAAATATATACGAATGATATGAGAGAGTATGTTACTTGTATTTCAAAGCAAAAGTGTATAATATCTACAAGAACATCCTTGTCACCCGCTTCTAATGTAACCAAATTCATTAGACAATAAATGGCATGAAATATATCGACACTATTATTCTCATGTAATATACAATTATATAATTGGGATAAAAATTGACGCCCAAACTTAAAAAATAAACAGCAAGAAATTAGCTCAATGTAAAAGAGTCAAAAAGAGTTAAACAATTTTACGTAATCTTCTCTAGTCCCCAGAATAGAAAGACATGATCTTCTACTGTGTCCCAGTGGATCAAACATTTTTAGGGTGATCTTCTGTTAGGAGTGGCTTTCTAATCCGAAATTTTCTAAAAGTTTTTTCGAAACTCGTAAAAAGCTTAGAATAAAGGTTTTTTTTGTTTCACAACAGTTAACTGATTGGTGCTCTAGTGTATTCAACAATTGAGAACACGGGTTTTAAACTGTCTTTACATTTCCGAAGCTTTGCAGACCGAAAACAGCCATATAAAAGTTCGTCATACAGACAATTAAACTGCTATGTATTCGTTCCTACTGAAATTTTCCTCTTCTCTGCGCTTCTGCCATCAACATCAATTATGAGAGTCAATATTGTCGCGTCGCTATCGATTTGAGCATAATGCAATTGATCGAGATGACTGAAACGATTATACTTCTCTATGTTCGACGCAGAGATGTGCAATCCAATCGTATCCGACCCGACCCGACGGTTGGATACGGATTTCGCTTTTTTTATTTAACCCAAAACCAGAAAATTTTAGTGGAATACCACAAAAGTTTAGTGAAAAAATGTAGATTTTTAGCTAAAATACATGAGGTTTTAAAAAACAGTTACTTGAGAACGTAATGATAATTTGTCATCTTCAGTCGAAAAACAAAAGTTTTTAGGTAGAAAACGAAAAAGGAGAAACTTTTTAGACATAAGTCGGGTACGGATACAAAGTTCTCGGATCGAATCGGGTACGGGTATGAAAACGGTATCCGTGCACATCTCTAGTTCGATGCTTAGAGTCATTCGATAGAACGGATAATTAACAAAGAAGGGTCATACTCTATACTTCTGTCACAACTCCCTGCTGCGAAAATTCCAAGAGCCAAGACCGAAACTATTCATAATTTCATGGTTTCTAGAAGTCAAATGCTGAAACGTTTTCGAAAAAAGTGGCGTGGTGGATAGATTTTACAGAATTGTCTGTCTCATAGTTGGCCTTCTATTCTGGACGAGGGGGAGAAAGGGAAGGGGTTACCTTTTTCATAAATGCAATATCAAATAGACGATTTGATTTTGTTTCTGTTGGTAATTCTAACTGTGAGATATCTTTTGGAAGTCTAAATTTAAAAAGAAGAGTATAAAATCATGCAGAGGTATGTTCCAAATATTTGAAATACTTTATTTTTTGTAATTTGTCTGAATATCTTCTTCTATCAACGAGTGATTGTAATATTTCAATAACAATTAATCTCACTTCAGGTTCAGGTGAACTCATCATTTTTAAAAGAGGATCAAATAATTGATGTGGAAAAGTGGTCTGAGTTGATGTTTCACGACGATGAGTCAATTGGTATGTCGCGGCAACCTAAAACAATGAAGAATACTAATTCACAAATTAGATATTTCGAAAGAATATGGTCAATAACAAGCGGAAAAGATACAACCGAAAAATTCAATGAAAAATGTAGTGGTTTAAGGCAGTATGTGTGTGGAAAAATTTCATAAGTCGATAAATGCTGCATTATTACGAAGGAGTGCTGTGACAGTGCTCAAACTCCTCCTTTTCGTGTGGGTCAGAGTGGCAATGAGATGCAGTTTCAAACTCTGTGGCTCTCAATCACACTACAAAGCTCGTTCTTATGATTATTTTGTAAAATACGACAATAATTGATAAAACGAAGTTCTCACGAATGTACCAAAGATAATAATACAAAGATATAAGTAAACGGTAGAAAAATTAGCGTTTCATGTGATGTCATATTCGACAAAAAGCAAAAGAAAACTAGCCAAAGAATACGGAGTGAGTGTGAAAAATTCGGTACAAAAATGTTCTATCATTTTAAAAAAAATTGTGAATTTTTCAAGTTTATCTGTGCACACCCTTCATTTCTGTTTAAGGATACACGTTTATTTTCTATTTTTCAGCCACTAAGATAAAGTTTGGACAATTTGGTTTAGACTAAGAACGAAAATCTTGTGTTCTGTTAAACTCTGTCTATTTAAGAGCCACACACAGTGCTTTATGACTTGAAAAAATGGTGCAAAATATTATAGAGCTAAAGGATAGCTGTGATGGAGGGAACAGATGATCAATTATTTTATAATAAAATGCCGTGCATTCAGTCAAAAACCAAGGTATTTCCAACAAAAATTTTATACACTTATCCCATTGTATCTTAGAGTATTTTAAGTATTTTCGCGTACTTTTAATGACTAACACCACTTACATCCTCGTCTATAGGACAGCAATCATTGACTATGAGACATGTGAAACTCTCGGCAATTACCATCAACGTGCTACGTTTAACTATTAGTTTATACAGATTTTGGAGAGAATCTTAAGGACTATCCAATCATTTATTTATCTCGAAATGTAAGTGGAAGAAGTATGAAAAAAAACATCTTTTACTCATATTACAGGCTGTCGCTGAGAAACGACTGATTCCTATTCTATAGACGAGGATATTAGTTGCGTTAGCCACCAAAAGTACAAGAAAATATTTTAAATACTCTACTACTAAAAGGAAGAGTTGTTTGCGGAAAAAACAAAAAGAATTGATTATTAATCACATACGGTGCCTGCGTTGTACAAGTATCTTTCCTCACAAAGATACTTATAGGGAGCAGAATCTATAGTCAAGACTTTCTACTCATGATGTGAACAAGTACACCTCGAATTATATGCACAGATTCTAATAGTTTTTATAATGACGAACTGTTATTTTTCACAATAAACTTGTATTTTGTGAATATTTTCCAGTAAAATTTCTATCACATTTAAGATCAATAGATTTTTTTTATGCTCGACATTGCTCAATTACGTCGGAGATCGTTTTCAGAAGTTAGTAATTACAATTAAGATGAAATAAATAATTAATATAAAGAATTTGCATGCAATGAATAGACACCTCCTTTGATCGCATTTTTTTTGATAGTGGCCGATGAACCTAATGGTGTATGGACGAAGGATATTCATTACGCCATTCAACAATAGAACTCTTACCTTTTGAACAGTCTTCAGCAACAACAATTGTAATTTGAGATTTGCATTTCTAAACAAATAATAAATAAAAATGGGATGATAGTTCCAGTGTTTAATATCTGAGTAAATTCTATGAGATATCGACCACTTTACATACGACTATTTTGCAAGGGGAAAACAGTGGAATTTAGTCCGTTAAATTCATGTAAATTCAAAATTCACCTGAATTCACTCAAATTCACGTAAATTCCTCAAAAAGTCAAGCAAACTTTACTTGAATTGAACAGGAGTCAGAGAGAGAGAGAGAGAGAGATGCTAGTTAACCTCCGAAATCTACCATGATAACGGTGTGAGTATTAAATAGCCAATACTGTGAAAAACATTCGTGTAGCAGCGTTTAGATTTCTCTTGTCTTTCTACTATCGACGCCACGAATAACTCCAAAACGATAAAAGATAAAGAATTGTAATTTTCAACAATCGAAAAAAGACAGTTTAACCTATGCTTTCGTAAGCGAAACCCTTTTGCGAAGCCATTCGGAAGGCCGATTTTCTGGGATATCTTTGGAAAACCACTTCGGATCTCCAGAAAATGAGATGGTAATCTATCAGTTTGCTTTTATAGATAGATAGTCCAAAGTGTCCTCTTCAAAATGGGAATCAAGCGAATTTTTTAATAATTAATAATTTTTCCTAGTTCACGCGTGGCATCGGATTTCCTGAGAGTCCCAGGATCAATATTTCTTTAGATGTGGTAATTTCAAAAATAAATGCAAACATAGGTAATCGATCACGCTGAATCTCGTGGCAATATTTGTTTTTCAAAACAGTTCCAAAAACCTGGTGAAATAGCCCATTTTTGCCTATTTTTGAGTGATATTAAAAGATTCATAATCCAGTCAAGATCCATCCAAGTTATGCCAGAATATCAAGATGTACTCTATTCTACCTGCTCAGTACGATTTTTTTCTTGAAATAGTAAAAAACATTTTTGTACTTCGGAAGATTTCTAGAAAACCTTTTCAAAAACCAAAGTATTTTCTGTTGGTTTTTAAAGCTTTTGTTGAACTGCAGAGTATTAAGCAGGTAAAACGGAGTACACCTTGGTATTTTGGCATAAGTTGGATGGATCTTGACTGGATTATGAATTTTTTAATATTACTCAAAAATAGGCAAAAATAGGCTATTTCCCCTAATACAGGTTTTCACTAGATGTATGTCAAAAGACTACAATATTCTGATCAAGAGAATGTTCTGCTTCTCTCCATCAGCAGAATTATAAATTGTTTTTAGTAAAATCGAACTTAAATCGTTAAATTTTCAAGCTCTGTCAAATAGCACAATTTATGTTTATATAACGAACGTACAGGAATGAATAGCAGCAAAGAAACTTTCGCGAAAATGCTGATTTTCATCAATTTTGAGTGTTTGCCAAACTTCTCTCTATCCTTATCATTTGTCTTCATTTCTATTGACAAGCAGTATAACCCTGTAACTATAGCACTGATGAAAAATGTATTGAACATTATTAGTTTCAAAAAATTTTTTTATTGAGAACTTAGAAATTTTTTTTACTAGCTTCGGATCTAAAGAAAAGAGATCTCTTGGAAAAAATCTGTTTTTATTTACAAAATTTGCTTTTAGTATTCATGTAAGTTCATAACATCAACAAACTATATCGCATTGATTCAAAATAAATGACATCTTTTTTCAAGTGACACCTTGCTCTATAGTTGTTAAAAAGCAATAATGTCGATCCTGTTCTAAACAACTTGTCAATGTTTTAACAACTCGTTGAAGGACATTTTTCTTGATCAAAATATTATGGTCAATCTTTTGAGATACGTTGTAAAAGAAAATTAAAAAAATGAGAAGAAAAAAACAAATGATCAATACCCTGTGGAATTACTTATCTATATAAATGCGATATCTACCTTGAATCTGGTGTTTCATGTCGTTCTTGATTTAGAGTTGGCAATGACGTTATTATGAATTGCATTATTTCCATCATTTGAAAATCTGGTAGATTTTGAGCAAAATTACCAATACCATTGATAACGGCTGTTTGAAATTTTTGTTCTTCAGTACTAGAGGGTGGCGTTCGTTCACATTCAATTTGAAATGATTTTTTCAAAAATTTTAATAAACGTGCAATGCCCGTGAACATCGTTGATCCTAGAACACACAAAAGCTACCTTTCTAACTGTCAATACAAATATGTGGAATTTCTACAAACCAGCTCCAGTATTAGCAGCTGCAAACACCATACAATCTTGAATAACATTCATAATACTCGTTTTGATATCAGCCGTTTCTTGACGTTCCAAATGTTTTTCTAAATGGACGAGTAGCAACTCAATTACTAGATAACCATTGTGATGCTAAAATAAAACAGAAAATTTTTAAATCATTACTCATAGAGCTGGTGTAGCTTTACTTTAATTGATCTCATTATTTCAGCTAATATATATTTTGAAAAATCAACAGGAATCCATTTCATATGATTATCTAAATGACTAAAGAAAACAAAACTCATATTACTCATACTATTCATTTCAAAATAGAACATAATCCATTATTTTCTTTAATAACGTGTGATATTCAAACGACAGATGTCTATTTTACAATACTACGCAAATTCCATTGAGAAGCTATGAGATTTTTATGAGATCCATTTTATATGAGATTTTTATGAGATCCATTTTATATGAGGTTTTTGAATGAATTTTTCGAATTTCTTTACTAGTCTCAACGATACGTTGTGCATTTATTTTATGACATCATGTCATTCACTTTAATCAATTTACCTTTTTTTCTTATGTATCCAGTTATTCTTCTTTGTTCATAAACTTCCATTTTCTCAGATGTAGTTCAATTCGATTTTCCTATTCTTAACATACCACATAAAATAAATTTACTTGCTATGATAACTTGACTGAGGTTTTGCATTTTGCATGAAACTTAGTTCAATAGAATGTCGCTGCTCTGATTTCTACAGTTCTCTTCTTAATATGATTTTCCTCTCATAGGACGATAACTAATGCTAATTTTAGTGTGAAGTGATACAATAAACAAATCCGGACAAACTTAGCATCCTATTTCGACTTGACCGTTATCCTCAATACTTGTTCATATTGACGTATGCTCTTCAGCTTACCGTTGTCGCCGTACTTTTGAACAAAGGCGTGGAAAACATTGATTTTTTTGTTGAGATGATACTGCACAAAGACAAGTGACTAATTCCATCATCGTTTTCATAACGAAGTTAAACATGTTCCATGCTCCGAAATTCTGATACTGTTATCACTGGCGGATTCAGCCAGCGAGCAGTACAAGCGATTGCTCGTACCCCTAGAGCAACAGAATGATTTTTGCCCAGTTGCAGAACTGCCTCAGAAAATTGCGTTTCTATAACGACCACAAGTACCTCATACTTTTCTTACTTACTGCATGAATCTAAGAGAAATCCTGAATCTGTCACGGACTGTTATTGATAAAACAAAAAGATTAATTCTGACATTCAAAAATAAACATCCAACGATCCCTCTAGCTTTATGTACAGTACACTATCACCATAAAAAGACCAATATGTAAATGAAAAATTACAACGTGCAATAAACGATAATGTTAATTTATTGAATTCAAAACTATTGAAAGTTAAAGACAATATTGATATCATTGAATGCAATTTCAATGCAAAAATGTTAAATAGTGACAGTATATATTTTAGTCGCTCAGGTTCGGAGGAAATGACACGTGCAATTGATAGGTATTTAAACTCTGGCTTTTAGTTTATTAGAGACGTTTGTTGTGAACTTTTCAAATAATCTTTTTTCTTCTTTATATCTTTTTAATTATCTTAGTTCTTCTATTCTCATTTTGTTTTCTCTTCCCTAGACAAATTTCCACATTATGTATTACCTTGCAATTTTTCTTATCAAGTACAGTTTCTAAAAAGTTCTCGTCAGATTTACGGTTATGATAATGCTGATTCAACATTATCATAATCGTAAATCTGATCAGTATTGCTAATCTGGATTGTTTTTTTTATAATGACATTGTTTATTTATGAGCAGAAATAGCGATAAAAATATAAATATATAAAAACATTTTCTATCTTAATAAGATGTTACAGAGATTTTCTTTAAGTTTAAAAGCTTTTTTGTTCGCATTAGACTTTTGTACCACATTACATTATTTTATTTCTTCTTGATTCTTTTCGTTTTTCTCCCATTTCTTTCTTTTAGGTATAATATCTTTACGTCTAAACACACCTTTTAAATATATCCTCTACATTCCTCCCTGTCTGGTACAAACATTTGACTATTTGCAACACAAGAGTTACATATCATACATTCGACAGACTATGAGTATGCTGTGCCACTTAGAGATCGCTGTTTGAGTTTCTTCTCCTTTACAACAGATGTTTTCTCATTCCCCGAACTGAATAATGGGACACAAGAAATCGAAACAGTCACTCGCATCTTCTGCATCACACGAACCGAAACACCAATCTATCGACAAACCTGATGATTTAGAGAATATCATACTCATTTGATTGGACAAAAATATCGATGTCAAAGAAGACACAAAACAAACAATGAGAATGCTTCGTGACATCAACGACTACGTCGCTTTTTACACTCGCCTATAGACATGTGTCGATTATATCACATCCACCGACAAAAAAAAAGATCTTTTTCGTCACATTAGGTACAGTGGACATTCTACATCACAGACAAGCCGACTGCATAGATTCACCCAAATACGAACACTTGCTCAACGAATATTCAATAATCGTCGGACTCTTCACCGAACAAGATGCACTGACGACAGCGATCCATGAAAACGTCGACTTGGTCGAGAAACAGATGGAAATATTTCGTTTCTACGACAAAAGTCAACGATCGACACGAGGCTTATCGAAAGAACAAGCCTCGTTTCTCTGCTTTCAGCTCTTCAAAGATCTCATTCTGCGAATGCCCACACAGACGACGCGAAATGACAAACGATCGTCAAATGTCGCGAATACTACCGCGGAAACAGAAAAACGCTGAACCTCATTACTGACTACGATCAGAAATACACGTCAGATGATACAGTTCTCTGATACACAAAACATTATTTCGTCTAGAGCTGATCAACAAGGCACTGAGAACAGAAGATATTGATCAACTGCACACCTTTCGCTTCTTCATCTCAGATCTCGGCTCGAATCCCGCTTACAAACACAACCAGTCACGTCATTCGTCACCGATGCATTTGTATCGCGGCGTGAAACTGTTGAATGAAAAGTTCGATGTTTTGAAAAGTAACGAAGGTCAACTGATGTTCACTAATGGATTTTTCTCAACAACTCGTTCTCCTGCACTCGTCATCCGTTTCGCGTCTAAACCAACGAAAAAAACAGATGTTGTGGCAGTCATGTTTGAGATTGAAGTGAATATGAGTGTATTTTCAAAAGTTTCAGAAAAGCAACAGAAACTGGTGTATGACTTTGCACTAGCCAAACGAACTGAATGAGACGAAATCGAATTTCAGATGTGTTGTCCAATTTAAAGGTATCATCATTCTGAGTGTTTCATTATATTGTGTGACATACATTCAATTTCAGTAATAAATACCATTTTATCATTGACTTTTGTATTTGATCAAAATAGCAAATATTTTAACAGTGTGGATTCTTAAATAGTTTGTAAGGGATCAACAACAAATACTTTTATTGAAAGGTAATAATTAAGGTAGACATCTACATGTAGAATTCTAATTTCTAAAATTTTCTAAATTTCTCTTTTCTACTATATCTTTTTAGGTTTTTTCTGTTTTTGAACTTATGAACTAAAACACTGTAATTATTTGTTTTAGTTAATTTTTTTAATTATAATAGTCATGGTTGATGTCATCCCCACCCTTATCTATAAATACAAGGATTTTCTTATAGCTGCAAAGAGGATGCTTTTTATCCTGGAGAGCTGCGAAGCAAGCCAAACCAATGGCTATCGACCATGCTGAAGCTCATGGGAACGTTAGTTTTCGGAATAAAAACCAAAACCTGCTGAAAACCAACATTAGGTGAAGTAATCCCTTTCGGGCAAAAATTCATAGCTCAGTTAAAAATGGTGCAAACCACTTCCGAATATTAAAATTAACTTTATTTACCATGTAGGTCAGTAACTGTTTTAAAAACCCACAGAAAAAATTTTTTTAGTAAGGTTTTCTAAGGATCTTCTAAAGTAAGATATTTTATAATCTTCATTAGATAACGAAATTTGAGAGAATTAAATAGCCATGAGATTCATAGTCGATAATCTATATTTTGACTCGTTTTTATAGCTGTCTAGGCTAAAAAGCATCCTTTCCAGAGCTATCAGGAAATCCCGTATAGCTTCCGAACAGCCGATTTGTAACCGGTCTGCCCTGTTTCCAGCGGTTTTCACCAATTGGAAGAAATTGTGTAAATCGGCTGGTTTTCCACCAGTGAACTTTATGAAAGCAAGTTTAGTGCTTTTACCAAAATAATAAAACAGTTTCGTTTCGAAATATCAGCTGTATTTTTTTTCTGTTCTTCTCAACTCCTTTTTTCTCTAATTAGACTGGTTTTTCCCCTTAAGAAGCACAATCCGCCTGGTCTAAAAATTTATGCAAATTGAGAAAAGCAAATCTTTTAAAACCACTAGTTTTCACTGATTAAAAATTAACGAACCGGCCGGTTTACAAAGTTTTTCGAATCGGATCGGTTTAAGGGTACCCTCTTTTTTTTGCAAAAAAATTGTCATTTTGAGCTGAACATAGTCTAATATAGAGGAAAGTCTGGGCTATAAAATGAGACCACTTCAGGCTCTCCATGACCTTCCTTGAAAAAATTACGAAGCTTTTAAGTTTTTCCTTCAAACCCTAGAAAATCAAAATTTTTAGGTTCGTAAATTTTTCTCTCCTTTTTTATATATTCAAACTTTTTTCTTATATATAGCATGATAGAAGAAAGTATGCTCTTCAAAAATAGATGTTTTCCAGAATTTTCCGATGAGTTTTCTTAGAGACATAAGCATTGCCGCAAATGCCCTGAAAAACAGAGCCGTGTGTACAATATGTGTTTTTCTCACTAGGCGTTTTTTAATAGACCCTTCAGTTGGGCACACATTATGATCCCTCGAAAAACTGGTCCGATCGAGCTCAAAATTTTACCACAGATACTTCAGACTCTATCTCAGGTTTGTTTGTTTTTTAAAGCGTTTTCGATTTCAACTTTCGGCGTGAGAAGGTTTTCAAAGTGAAAAACCAGTTTTTTATATGGGGTTTTCAGTATTTTCCGAATATCTCAAGAAAGAAAGCATTTTTTTCAAAAATAAAAAAACGAACATGAGATAGGATCTGGAGTCTCTGTGGTAAAATCTTGAGCTCGATCGGACCATTTTTTCGGGGGGTCGTAATGTGACTGGATGAAAACTGAATTTTCCAGAAAACCCATAGAAAAACACGTCAGAAAATTCTTGGCAAAAATACATCGATTTTATTTTCCGATGTTCTATCTCTGGTATAAATTTGAACCCGATTCGACATCGGCTTCCCCGGTTTCCCAGATGATAAAAAAAGAGCGGGGGAGGGGAGGTACCCTTAAAAATTCTCAACCGGTTACAACTCTACTGAACAGAAGAAGCTGGAAAGTTTGGGCTTTCGTAGAATTGTAAGGCAGACATCCGTCGTCTGAACACACATTTTGTTTAAAAAATAGAATAGGATACCGAAAAACAGCGACCTTTGTTTGAAAAAACTTTGAATGTAGTTGACTTCCGTAGATCGATTGTCTCCAGCCTCTTATTTCGAACAACGAAAACCGTCGATCTCTATCTGTTTTCTATCACACGTTATTAAAGAAATAATAGGGTGTATTCTATTCTAACATGAATAAAAAGTCAACACTTACGTGAGAATGGGCTGTACACATGCCGTGATATTATTTAAATGCGCACGACAAAATAAATCTCTTAAAACGTTTTCAGCCAATATTGATGGATCATTTTTTTCGACTAATTCAACTTGATCCGGTGTTACACTCTGAGAGAGATCATCTTGTGGTCTAAAAGATCATCATCGATTGATCCATAATGCACAGCTAGTAGATGTATAAAATATGTCTCTACCTTGAGTTTTTAACATTCATATTGTAAATAATTGATGGTACAATTTTATCCATATGTCTCCATACATCATTTTGTAGCTCATCATTAGCTGTCTTTCGAATAAGTGCATGATGACCACGTAAACCCAAACAACGAAATCTAAAGCAACGACGATAAAATAATCATTGATATTTATAACGATTAGTTAGATAGTTTGGTGATCTACTTTGTTTTGTTTTGTTCATCATTATTATGACATAATTCTGTAAATCGATCGACAAAAAATTCATAATTTCGTTGATAATTTGGTGCTTCTTCTCGAATTTCACAAAATGATTCAAACTAAAACGTGAAGATACATTCATATATCAAATTAGCCAGGCTAACTATAATTTACCGATAAGACCGCATGTTCAGTTAATTCTAAATCATTCTTTTCTTCTAAAACTAATCGTAATGCATCTAAATAATGATCGACAAATGAATTTAACTGTTGATAACATGACTTCATTGTATCATTCATTGCTTTTACACCTAATATTACATATCTAAAAGATACAAGTAAAACATTCATCATTATGTATCTAAATGGAATTATTATGTGATGCATACTGTCTGTTATTATGTCTTAAATATCTGGCCACTTTTTCTGCCATATATCGAAATGATTTGTCTAATTTTTCTGGTTTAACAACAGCATAAAATCTTAAACGTTCTAAATTATTTTTATCTAAACCAGCCTAAAATGTTCACAACAAATATTTAAAGATAAAAGAAATAAATCTATAGTAAAACATTACTTACTTGTGGATTCTGTGGAAATACATTATTTACAAGTCGTTTATAACGTGGCACACAATAATAACCACAACAATAACAATTATTACAATATTCAGACATGGTTGAACAATCTAAAACAAACAAAACTAGTAAGTTCTATATTGTAATGTACGACGAATCAGTTCTAAAAGTGAATCTTCAGCTCAAGTTTAAGAGAAATAAGAAGTGAAAAATGCATGAAGGATGTATGAAAATAAAATGCACTGTACTCGTTCTGTCATCATTCTATATTCTGTAGAAACTGTTGATTTATGCCAGAGATCATCTTCATCTACAATAGTTCTCAATTAAGGAGACTCCCTCGCTCGTTTTTCACCTTAAGGATAAATGTGAAGCGAAAGTCCGGTTGAGTTTGAATTCTTACAAGAGCATGCATCACTAATGAATAAAACATTAGAACAGTATCAGTTATCAATTAGTAGAGAATCTATACTTTATGACTTTAAACGTGTATGCACACGTTGATATACACAATTCTTTTGTTTTATCCTTTCCATTCTGTATTTCAAATACTCACAATGGAAGAATTAAAAAGAAAGAAACTGATGTGACATAATTAATGATATTCGTATTGAATTTTTACAAAGATTAAAGTTATATAGTACAGATTAATCTAACAGTTAGGCTTGGTCAAACCACGTAACTCTGCTAACGCAGTGTGATTCTGTCACAGTTTTTCTGTATTTTGTATCTCTTACAGTTTTCAAATCAAAAATATTTCCAGAACTCTGAAACATCTTAGATTGATGAGAAAAGTGTACACAATATTTTAAGATGTTCCCGCACTCTACACGTTCTTTTGTTTAGAAAAAATTACAAAAATACAAACTACTTTTTCGAATAACTTTGATGGAATTACACTACGATAGCAGAATTACGTGGCCAAGTCAAGTCAAGATAACTCATACTGTTCTGATTCACTACTGGTATATAAGTTGATTATCTACATAATAATACTATATTTTAACTATGTTTCCAATTCTTTTTCTTATATAAGTATTCTTTGAAACATACTCCATTTCCATCGTAATCAATTATTCAAGCAATATAGAAGCCTTTTGATGTTTTTCTAATGTCTTCAAGTTAGTAGTTCGCTTTTTAATGGAAATACATTAGACCAATATGTCCAGAAATAACACGAAATATAAAACTGTGATGAGTTTATTTATAAAAAATAAACTTTTATTGAAGACTTTTGCTTTTTAAACATTTATCATAAATAAAAGCTTTTTATTTGTGTGAGTGTCATGTTGTATTTATATGCGGCAGAATTCAATCTAACAAGCTATTTAAGTTCTTCGATGACCCATCTCAAATTGTGTCATCGTAAATGCTCCACCATTTTGTATTATCATCGTTTTAGTGTTGTTATGTTTAGAATGCTGACTGTTAAGAGAATAATCGTTGTTCACTACTGGTGGAGGATGTTGTTGAATGAATTGAGGCGGTGAACTCGTATGTCTAAGACTCAAATCACGTTCAAATTCAACGTAGTCATTAGTAAATTCTCCAAATTCTTCAACATCAATTCCAACATATTCTATCTGTTCATCTACTCGTAACACAAATATTTTGTTCATCACAAATAAAATAAGAAATGTTATAACAAGTGACCAGCCAAATCCACTAACTAAAATATAAATAAAAAGTGAATTCAAAATACACTAAGAAACCTTCTCAGTTGATCCAAAGCGTTTTTGCTTGAAACTAGATTTTTAAAGAAAATCCTTGCTGCCGATCACAAATCAAACGTCCGCTTCTGCTCTTATTCAGCATCTTAATGAATCTTTGAAAATGTGATCTCTGCACATTCATAATGAATCGATCCATCAAGAGATTCTGCTCTGGTCACTTTCTAGTGCACATCGACTGACCTATGGAGACAAATCTTTAGAGCTATTAAACAAATTTTAGCTGGGTTATATAATCTAAATTTCAAGTATAGTAAAATTTTCCAGCTTTGTTAGTAGTAAATTTTGATAACTCTAAGATTTTCTCTGCATGAGTAAATTGATGAGCTCTAGAAAGTGACAAAGATTCATTAAGAAACTCAATAAGGGCAGAAACGCACGTCAGATTTGTGATCAGCATTAAAAATTATTTCAGAAGAACTAGTTTTACGCGGAAAAGGGTTTTAATCACTTGTAAAAATTCCGTCATCAGAAACTTTAGAACTTTCTTAACTACTATAGAATTTAAACTGACAATATTTATATTTACCACAAAATGCAAATTGATAGGCTAATTGTAGCCAGTTTCTATCTAGCCATCCTCCATTAATCACTGAAGTCCCATCTAATGCAGCTATTGATTTTTGAGCAAATATTCCTGTCAACAAAGTTCCCATCAATCCGCCAATAGCATGTTGTGCGAATATATCAAATGGATCATCAATTTTTAATAATGTTTTCATTTTTCGTCCAAAATAAACACATACAGCAGCAAGAGAACCTATTAATATCGATGCAGGTGCTCCCACAAATCCCGATGCTGGTGTGATAACTACTAAACCCGCCATGGAGCCCATACAAAATCCAAATGTAGTAAATTTTCGTTCATTTTTATTCAATAGGTAGTAATCTAACATACACCATGTAACACCGGCTACGGATGCAGCCAAATTAGTCACCGTGCAGGCCATGCCGGCACGTGCATTTGCTGACAATGTTGAACCACCATTAAATCCAAACCATCCAAACCATGATAAGGTTGTACCCAGAACAATATGTGCAATATTATCTGATTTATGGTTGGAATTTATTGCATTTCGTGGACCGAGAAAAAAACTATAAACTAATGCTGCTGTACCCGATATTGTATGTACAGGAATACCACCAGCAAAATCGTATACACCTAATACAGATGCCCAACCATTTTGTGACCATATCCAATAGGCAACCGGATTATAAACGAGTGTTGACCAGACAAACATAAAGATGAGAGCTGGCCACATTCGTCCACGTCCACATACAGCTCCAATAGCAATACACGGTGACGTACAAGCGAACATACATTGAAATATCATAAAGACAATATCAGGTACTTTACCACTACCAACACACGGACCATTTAAAACACCCATCAATGCAAAATTATCCAAATTACCAATAAACTTACTACCCGTTTTACTAAAAGACAAACTATATCCCCAAAAAAACCACTAAAATAGACAAAAAAAAAAAAAAAAAAAATAATGAAAATATAAGAGATGCCCATTAAACTTCTATGTACTTCAAATGACACAACGGCAACTGTCATTAGCCTTCGCCACAGTAATGTGAGCGCATTTTTTGGTTTAGACATTCCACTGTAGAAGAAACCTATTCCAGGAACCATAAACCAAACAAACGCTGTTGAAACTAAAGTCCATGATATATCGCCGGATAAGTAGAGTGAAGCTAAAAATAAAAAAAAGATAAAAAATATCGATCATGACTAAGAATAGATATAAATCAATACTGGTTTTATTAAAGTTCACAAGTTATAGAAGTTGACAGCATAAGACGAAAGACGTTTCTAACTTTGACCGATGTTTTTGTATAACTGATCAAGAATCTCGACTGGGATAAAGATGAAAACAATCCAACATTTTCATGTTATTTGAGTTTATACGCTGCATCATCATATAGGCACTAGTATTAGTTCTATTTTTGAGGGAAACAAAATCTCAAATAAGAAAAAGTTTTAAATATATGAGAGGAAACTAGAAAACAAAAGTGATCAAATTTCAAAAAACTAATTTGTAAGTTAGTCATATGGTTTTTAATTTAGTTTCTTAATCAGAGTCGTTTTTGTTTTTAAGCAGAAATTTTGTCTGCCACAATCTACATCTAAGATTGAATTCATTAATATCTTGCTACTAACTAATTTACTTTAAATGAGGCCAAAAATATGATTAAATATCGTTTGATCACACACAATCTCTCATTATCAAGTCAAGCATAATATATATTTTATCTGTTCTTTTTGACAGAAAAACATTACCGACTATGAAACTGAACTTCATTAATAAATTATTGCAGTTAATTTTAGAACAAAAATAAACTTTAAACGTAATCAAATATTAATGTTTGGCAATTAAAGTGAAAAGGATAAAATACGTTCAACGTCAAAAATGACGTCAATAATTATAATAACTAAAGTGAAACTGTTGATGTATTACAGGCTCTTTTTAAAGGGATGTGGTGGACACAACCTCAGTCAGAAATGTAAATCTCTGTATAAACTCAATATTCAGATAAGAATAAAGTTAAATAGTTTAGTGTATCTACTAGCAGAATTCATTCTGGTTTTGATTATATCCAAGACTTTTCAGACAAACATTTTTTAAAAGTCTCACCAAAATAGATTCTACAAAATTAACTTATACTCTGCTGCCTTCTGCGAATAAAAAATGTGCCAGAAGTCATACGATCTTTTACTGAAAGTTATTAAATGTACTTTGATGTCACGGTTTCTATCATTATCTACATAACTTGCAGAGCTTTCTAGAATTCTCACCTCACATCGAAACTACAGAGCGATGAAATAGGAGAAAACTTGAGGCTAAAACGTCATAGGAACGGAGTTTTACTTTAAACTTCATTTTAACATAAAAGAACAATCTCCAAGCTACTTGGAAGAGATTTTTTGTGTGTTTGAGATGAATTGTTATACAATTTACAAAAAAAATTAAAAAAAATCGAAACTCAGACTCTGTGACGTTGTATTCCTAAGTTTTCTCTACAAAGTAAAGCATACTGAACTCTATCACATCTATATGAGATGATAAAATATGAAAAGCTCTAGCAGACCCATTTTATCCCCTTCTTCAACAACATATAAACATATGTCTCGCAAAACCTTATCATAACTATACTATCAGAGGAAAAGGTTTAGTATAGATTAATCTTCTATCTACCGAGATTAGTTCTACTGAAAAAGACCTTAAGTGTAATAAAGGAACTGATTTGTTATTACAGTTTCTCTCCTAAGTCAGTTTGTGCTTGAAAAATATTTAAGGAATTGAAGGTGAAGAACTCCAACACCTCAACTTGACGAATTAGTCCAAGTAAAGTTCGAACGGCAGTAATAAGAAATACAGTTTTCTTACTAATTGTGGTTGAATTATCCATCTAGGCATCAAATTTGTTGTCATGTAATTCTAAATAAAAAAAAACAAGACAGAACATAGACTTTATTTTCGTACAGTATAATAGACTTTCTTCTACACTTTCAGGTACTATAAAAAATACCATTTGACCGATACTTAGTTGAATACACTACATGTATGTGTTTTTCTCGTGTTCCAAAAATTATTTGACAAATACACTGCATTATACCTCCATTTGACGGGTAATTTATAACATACAGAATGTCGTACATGATAAAATTTACTCACACAATAAACTTTGAAATAAAAATAAGTGCTGCTGATTTACAAGAAAAAAGAAAACTCAACGCTCTAGTGTTATAAAGTGCATCACGGCTCAAAACTATACGGATGATGAATCTATAGCGTACGACAATTATTGAGGTTAATTTCTCAGAAAAGTGTCAACGCTTTAAGACTATGGTATAAATTTTTTCTAATTAACGGGATGAGTGTGCAAAAATCGAAATAAAATATATTTTCATCTAAAACTAAACTGCAGTTCTGGCTCGTTTCAAACTCTAATTGGTTTAGCATTCCAATATAGATATCCAAAAGAGAAAACGCTAAATTCCTCGGTCGTAGGCTCGACATTAAGTAATCAGAAATATCAGAAATATCACTGAAAAAACATTTTCAATCATTCTGTTTAAGTCCACGTTCTCGTTCACTGGGTGACAGCATCTCCTTCGATGCTGTCTTGTTCACCGATTATCAATACGATATTCTTTTGTCAAAAAAAGCTCAATTCTACTTGAAGACATCATTCATTCCGT
>CAJNOQ010002233.1:0-25507 GCA_905250885.1 Didymodactylos carnosus | reverse complement strand
TGAAAATGTTAGTTTGTCTGGAACTGAACTTGCAATTAAATGTGGCAAATGTGTTAATACTGTAAAATTACCTGTTTCATTGTAACTCGTAAATAAAATAATAAATGTAACTTATAAAGCCATATATAAAGTTCTTACATTATCTTAATTAATTATATTAATATTGATTAGTATACAGTTGATAGAAAAAAATGAACAGTTATAAAATGAGCAGAACGATATAAAATAAACGGGACGAAACGAGTGTGGGACGAACAAGTATGGGACGAAACGAGAGCTAATTAAAGAATACGGGACGGAACGAGAGTAATCCATTCTAAGCAGTTTTCTTCTAAAGCAAGAATAAATTTCCTTCTATCTAACTCTATTTACTTCAACACAAAGCCTTATAATATAAAAACACGTTGTAAACACCTTATAATATAAAAATACATTTACTGACGCCATGATACAGTCTATTCTACTTAATATCTTATCTTATTTATGTACATGACAAATTTTATTTTCTATCAAACACAGAAAGAGAAAAAACAAATGCTTTCCTCTAAAAATGGAAGGCTATGCCTTACTTCGAAAATAGAAGTAAATATCTTACTTTCAAAAAGAAAGTAAATTCCTAACTACGAAACCGAGAGTAAGCCTTTTACTCTCAAAATGGGAATAAATATTTTACTCCAAAATTGAGAGTAAACTCCTTACTCTGAAAATGGGAATAAGCGCTTTACTTCGAAACTGAGAGTAAGCCTTTTATACTCTAAAAATGAGAGCAATTGTCTTACTCTGAAAATACGAGTAAAAAACGCTTTACTCTGTGAGATATTCTCATAAGTCAAAGATCTAATTTTCGGAGTAAATTTTTTCAAAAAGAAGAGGGGAGGATCACTCACTCTCTCCCTTATCGGGGCGTCCCTGGATAGCAGAGTTACGTGGCCAAGTCGTTTGGCATTATGGTGCGCTGTTTGGTATCATATTGATAAATTCACAAAATGTATTGTAACAAATATATATGAAAGATTTTTTCCATCATAGAAAGCTCGTTCAAAATCCAGTCTTAGATAGAACAATTTTTAATCCACGAAAAATACGGCAGAATTACATGATTCACTCAACTCGTTAGATGTCTTTGGTTTAACTTTTGACTTTACCATTCATAGTGCAATTGTTCAGTAGATAAAACTGAACATTCAAACTCTACACTGCTTTCTTAAGTCAAACAAAGGTTTTCACCAAATCTGATTTCAAATACGAACACACTGCATGTTCTTTGCTGTTCACTAGCTATCTGTCCTTCCCTTTTTCGTATGAAAAGACCAACGATTAGCCCATGTATGGATAAAGGGTATGACCGCAGACGTCTACTAATCACTTCATTCACAGGCACTTTTTGCAAGATTATGGCTAATCGCTTCCATCTGCGTTGTTGAAAAGACAACAGATCATTTTTATATAAGATGATCAAAATCAGTTTCTAATATTTCGCTGTTTATTCTGATCCTTCTTGTATCACATAATCATACTAGCTCTTTAAAGTACTGGTTTTCTTTTCCATACAAGTAAGTATAACTTTTGATATTCGCTCGGATCCCTTGATTAAAATATCATCCAGCTGTCCCAGGCTGACCCGAAGAGGTTGGGATTGGAGGGGACGTCGACAGATTTTTAATATTCGAAACATCGGCCCTTATTGAATATTTTGCAGACTTTGTTCAATTAAAATTGTACCGTCTTGTTTAAAGCTGAGTTATCATATACGTATTAGTTTAGAGGTAAGAGTAAAATTATCATATCACACGGAAATCTTGAAATAAAATTTTCTAGGGTCTCATACCAAGATGCTTCACTACATAACTAAACATAAGTATCTGAATGCGTAGAAGAATGCGACATCTATATAAAAGGTGGAATCAGCTAGTTTTCTTTCACTATTCCACACATTCAATATATATATAGCTAGCAGTCTGCAGTTATTGCAAATAGGCACAATGGATATTTACTCTTTACAAATGATTTTCATCGGTCTGTAAACTGTCTAATCGAAAGTAGAGATTCACTTTTGAATGAGTCACTTTTTGGTTCCTCTTGCTATTCTTCATTGGTCATGGGAAGCTAAAATCACTTTCTAAAATCACTTATGATTTTACAGTAGCATTCACGATTTTCGACCAATCAGAAGCAGTCCATGATTTATCGCCCAGCAGATCTATCGTGACGTAGAGACTAAAGTTAGAAAATGTTCAATGATGAAAAGTGATTTTAGCTTCCCATGACCTTCTTCTCTTCAGGGGCAAATTCCTTCCTCTACTACTCCAGACTTGCCAACGATGGATAAACAGCACCTCGACTTCTCCATACGAGACGTTGAGCGTTTACTTCAGAAATTGGATAAAAACTCTACTGTTAGTCTTGATGGAATTCCTTCCTTCCGCTCTTCTTGTGCTGATATTCTCTCACCTCACCTTCACTTCATTTTTCATCTGTGTCTTTCTACTAGCAATTTTCCAACTTTATGGAAAACTGCATTCATTGTACCTGTTCATAAAGAAGGCGCTCTTGCTGATATTTCTAACTATCGCCTTATTTCACTTCTTGTTATCTCTAAAGTGTTTGAACGTCTAATTTATAATTTTATTTTTTCTCATCTCTCTAAACACTCTTTTTTTGTAAACAAACAGTTCGGTTTTCGTCCTAAACATTCTACTCTGGATGCTTTGTTGTTTTTATCTTCAATCGCCTTTAACTTTTGGAATGCTGGTGTAAAGTGTGTTGGTGTATCTTTTATTTTTTCTAAAGCATTTGACTGTTCCTCATTCTCTCTTGTTAGAAAAACTATCTCGTTGTGGTGTGTGTGTGATTCTTTGTTGTCTCTCCTATCTTCTTATCTTTCGAACCGTTCTCAGTGTGTGCATGTGAATGATTCTGTCTCCTCTTCTTCTCCTGTTCCTTCTGGTGTTCCTCAAGGCAGTGTGCTTGGGCCTCTTTTATTTCTTATTTTTACTTAACGATCTACCCCTCTGTCACTTCCACCTAATTGTGAAATCTGTCTCTTTGCTGATGATGTTTTTTTGATTGTTCCTCTTTCCTCTACTGATTCTTTTAATTTATCTCATGTTCAAAACTGTATAAACTCGGTTTCTCACTGGTCTTCTTCCAATCTCATGTCTTTGAACGTTTCTAAATGTCGTTGGCTTCCTTTCTCATTCAACCTCTTTCCGTACGTTTATAATCAATTGTATCTCAATGATGCTCCTTTCTCCGTTGTGTTTTCTGTTCGTTGTCTTGGTGTTCTTGTTTCGCACGATCTTAGATGGAATGATCATGCCAAGAACATAGCTCTTGCTTGTCGGCGCAAGCATTGAATCGTATCTTTGGATTAGCTCCAACTGAAGTTCGGCGTCGAATCTATCTTTCTTCTATTCTTCCTAAAATTGACTTGACTATTGCTGTGCCTTGTATGACAGTTCGTTTTCTCTTACTGTTCTTGATTCTGTAAACAAACTTGGTTCTCGTGTTATTTCTCGCAATTTTGATTATCGTTCTTCTAGTTTTCTACTTGTGTCTCAACCTTCTCTTCCAAATCTCTCTCTTCGTCGTAAATACTTTAGACTTCTACAGTTTTTTAAAGTTTATCATCGCCTAAGTCCTGTTTCTCTCTTTTACACTATTCATCATCCTCACTACTCATCTTTACGTCTTCATCACTCTAAATATGTTCGCATTCCATCTTCTGTTGATGGTTTTTCTCTGCAAATGGTGCATTCTTCTTTTTTTTATTCAGCTATTGCTGACTGGAATAATTTCCCAGAGTTAGTTATTCGTCTTTCTTCTTTTACGTCTTTCAAAACAGCTTTACTACAGTATCTCTTCCAGTGAAACGTTTGTTAGTTAAGAATTTATATTTGTTCTTTTTTTGTTTATTGTTTTATTTTTTTTTACTACTGATTGTAACCTTAATTGTCTTGTTTATTTTGTTATTTTTTATTACTCTTTTTGTGTTGTTTGGCTTGAGTCATTGTTATTACAGGTCGGTGACCTTTGATGACTCTCACTTTTCGAGAATAAAACAGTCTTAGTCGTGATAATCAGAAATAGCCGTCTATTGCAGGAAAAAATCACTTTAGGAATCATCACTTTACATCCTTCTAGAAAAGTAGCAAGAACATAAGGTATGCACAGCAGAAATGCATTTATATAGGATGGGCCAGAAGGTCTGAAGCACTTTTCTATTAAATTTTTATCCTTATTGACTTGCGTTTAAAAATTTAATATTTAGCTGAAAAGATAGTGTCGATTTTATTTTGAAATTAATTTTGAATCGTCGGTGTATAAGTAAAAAAACAAATGATTCGTTACGAAAACTGATCACCTATCTAATTGAGGCTTTTCTTAGCGAATCTCACTAAAAGTATTTATTAATCAAAACACCATACACCATTAACATGGATTTTCTACGTAAGTCAGTTAATTTAGGGCTTTCTTTCTCTTAAAAAAGACTAATCATTTAATACAACTGGTGTCAGATTGTATAGCGTAAAATTCTGCATCTTTTGACATTAAAATAATTGTCTGAAAGTTGAATTGAGAGATCGACAACGATTTGCAAAAGAAGTTAAATTTATTGTGTGAATCAGCATATTTTAATATTGTGAATTTTCTGCTGAAATTTGGAAAATACTTCCAGACAAAATCGACAGTTTTCTAGAGAATTAAGTTGTCTATCTTTTGAGCTAAATATTAAATTCGTAAACGCAAGTCAATAGGGATAAAAATTTGATAGAAAAGTGCTTCAGGACTTTTAGCCCACCCTATATATGTTTTCTAATGTATTCCTGTGGTAAATTAGCACCTGAATACATTGTAAAAACAGATTTTTCGTGACATTATCTTTAATTAGTTAAAACTTTTGTACGCTCAAAACAACGTACTTTGGACGATGATGTCACAGAAAGAAGAAATAACAGAGTAGAAAATCAAACGTGTAATAAAAAAAAGAAGTGTATTTTCAGATATCTTGTAAAAGTAAAACTGTCTTTTCGTAACGAATAGCAAAAATCAAATTTTATAGACAAACCTGCCTTCTACAATGAGATGTTCTACAATTCAAGCATTACGCTACCTATAAAATAAAAAAATTATTGTATTAAAGTTGTTCTTCAGTTAACAGAATTATCTTCAAAGAGAAGAGAAATGAACTGAACGGATACTACAAAAATGTGTACTACTTTAATATGAAGTAACTAATTTTGTTATTTTTAGATGATTCGTATCCGATTTCATGTACCATGGTTTCCAAGCGAATACGAAACATTTTGGGATATAATTGATGTGAAGAAATATCATACGATAAATGATGTTCGAAAATATTTTCATGAGCGACAAATGCAAATTTCGACATTGTATGATCTAAAATTACCTAAACGTACCAAAAAATTACATTATATAAAACTATTAATGAATGAATGTGTATTGTCACCCTTTATCAGTTCAAATGTACTGCGAGATGAAGATGAAATTTAGTAAGCGAAAGTGAGAAAGTATCAGATATTTCACTATATGTTTTTCTCTCTCACTGTCTGTCTGCAAAGTATAAAAGCTTGCATCATTCGTTGATAAAGCTATGAATATAATGTACGTGCTACCTTTTTTGTCTTTTATAGTGTACAGCTGGAATCTAACGCTGAGAATCAGTGGCTACTTTGTCAACCAGTTGCGTTAAGAAAAAAGTCAATGATAAATAACGGTAATCATGTTGCTCATGCAATACCAGAACAACAAAAAGATATTGATAATCCTAGCTCAGCAAATGTCCCTTCGATTCTGGAAAGTCGTCATGAAGAAGTATCAGCATCTGCAATGAATGAAAAAATGGAAATAGTTTATACCGATAGTATTGATACGGATGTAATTCATCCATTAACAAATGCCGAAAAACAAGAACATGCTTTACATGATATTCTAAGAAACATTGCTGAAAATTCCGGAGACGATGAAACATATCCGACTCATCAGAAACAGCCTTACAGAAGTAAAAATTTTAATTATGACGATGTTCGAATATATTTTGGACGCAAAAAAGGAAGAGCAATGCCACCGAAACCACCGATAATCTCTGCTAAAGTAAGTTCTATTCGCTGAAGTTTATGATGGTATTTAAAATAACTCTCTAGTCTAGTCTCGTGTTTATGAGGTCCTAAAACTGAAATTAATACCCTCCCACTTTCTCATTATAGGTCAATTCATTTATCCCTCGACAATTGCTGACACGACCAACAAAACAGGACAATAATCAGAATATGTAACAAACAATTTGAAGAACAACAGATTGATTTATTCAGCTCTGTACATAATCTTGTATCATTTTTACTATTCAAATGAAATAGAGATGTTCGAGGAACATTGTAAATGCAACATGTTCTCAAGAATGTTACTCAATGGAAAAAAAACGTAGCTTTAAGCCACGGATTTGATTACGTACTTTCCAAAGAATTCATTCCGTCTTCGTTTAAGGAGGAAAAAGATCCGATGTTACGACCTTTTCATCATTGTAAAATTGACTATAATGTGTATTTCGTAAAACAAAACCATTTATACTGCCGAAAGACCATCAGAAAAATTATAGCGTACATTTATTAACGTGCTTCATTTTCATACAATGAATTATTTTATAATAAAAATGAAAACGAAAAGAACATATTTTCTAAAAAGACGCCATCAGTAGTCGAACACCGATAGTCAAAGAAGCAAACATCGATTTACATTGAAGACACAAAAAACAGATAAAAAGTACAGACAAAAAGATATAGAGAAAGAACCAAAATTTACAATACAAAAAACAAATAACATTTTATGTGATGCTGTCGAAAATACAACAGAAAAAATCCGGGAATTTCATCAAAAAAGAGAAAAACGCAGATCAGCTGACTATCAATTTATTGCAATACAAGAATATATATATATTAATAAACAAAAACAACAGAAACATAGTAGTAGAAAATGAACGCAAACTGTGCTGTGTTTCGATTTACAATATCTGCCAATTTTCATTCAACAAACGTCCTAAATTAAATTACAATCTTGATAATTTTACAATACTAACGAATATCATACGTACGAAAATCTCCGACGTTTTGAATTTGTAATAGCAACTGGGGACGCTATATGGTGTCGAGTATTTGGATATGAACGTTTACTGAAAAAGCAATAACAACAAATATTGTCATCGAAAAAGGTCTTCTAAAAGTATGGGGAGAAGAACGGAAGAAATAACCTCACGTACTTGAAGTTCGTCCCCTATCAGAAGTACGTTTTGGCGAAACTTTTTTGAGAATTATAGCTAATAGCTGTAGGCTTCTGCTCTTTCCAGAAAAATTTATTAGGTCACCTAAGAAAATTTTCGGGTCACTCGGATCAAGTTTCGAAAATTTCGTACCACTGCGGGTCGGGTAAAAGAGCCTTCGGGTCGAGTCGGGTTCGGGCCCACATAGAAAATATTGATTCGGGTCGGGTTCAGGTCATCCACCTGAGACCCGATTCGGTCTCTTGTGTAGAGTACTGAAATATTTCACTCAGTGTTTCTACTCACAATATTAGTGATATTGAAATATGCAAAATAAAGACGCTCTATCTCAGTTTAACATGTGAGAATTTACAGTCGAATGCAGTGCATCCGATAGCAAAAATCCGACCGCTTGAAACTATAATATTCTTGGAATACAAGTCTACCAAAAAGTCTGTCTGAGTGACCCTTCAAAATGTAAAATTGATCTGGCTCTTCAAAGAAAGCCTATGGAGGAAAATGATTTATGCCATCGTAATCAGCGCATCGAGCTCTACAAACTGGTATATATCGCAGCGTGGGACTTGGAGACGTTTTTTCGTGAGCACGAATTGTGCTTATCATTCGCTCCTGCGTACTGTCATAGCAAAAGCTTCAAAAGAGTGAGAAAAGACTAAATTTCTTTTATTTTCATTGCACTTACGATGTCTGCCTTGTTATATACGAGTGACTATTGACACTGCCACAATTTTCTTTTTCGTTTGATCGTGTTCGTTTTTTTAACGAACTATCAAAGCTAAAATACAAAAGATAAATTGTAAGATAAAAAGCAAGTTCTTATTGGACGCGTTTGTTCCTAACATGGTTGAAATTGATTTTGAGCGTGGTAAATTAAATTTTCTTGATGAGTTAGATTCATTTGTTGTTGTTGAGATATAACTACGACTAGAATAAAAGAACATTTTTATCTATCGGCTTTTCTCGAGTACAAACAGCATTAATCACGTTTTATCATTGATCAAATTATTCGACGACGAATACAAAATATTACTATTATTCGTTAGAGAGCTTGAATGTGTTATATGATTCTGATAGGCGGGTTGTAAGAATCGTACGGACATTCTTGAACGTAACTCTAACATTGTACTACCTGTAAGATTGCTACAAATAAACAAACATCATTCAGTAATACGACTCTTTTCTTTGTTTCTGTTACCTTGTATAAGAATAATCATTTAGAATGTCAGATCGATTAGTGGCCAATTTTTGACTTGAGGATATTAGCTCAGGATTTTGTACTATTGATGATATTGATGTGATATTTTCTGATGATTCCGGAGAAATATTCCTAGTATTTGTGACAGCCACTCTTCCTCGTCTAGCCCTAAATTTAATGAAAAAGTTAATTTTAAGAGAAAATAATCTGAATGAACTGGCTTTACAGAGAGTAAGAGGAAATTTCGATTCTCAGAAGAGATAAATAAACAATTCTTTAAGTCTGAATAAGACGTATTATATCCAGATTTATCGCATTACACATAATCTCTTATTCACTAAAGATACATTTTTTCCTAGATCTTAATTATCAGTAAACTGTAGCATACCGTCTGCTTTTTTCATTTAATGATGGTTGTTTTTTAACTTTTTCATGCAATCTCTCACGTACAGGTAAGCTTCGTTTACTTCCTTCTAATCTAGAAAGCAAACATGAATTTCAAGAACAATACAAATTCAAATAGTCAACACTTACGATGTCGATTTATGTGGAACCGTCGTTAAACGAACGGCTTTCAAATTATGAATCATAATATCAAGTTCAGTATTCGCTTCATCTGCCCTAAAGAGAGCAAAATGTGAATTAGAAAGAGAGCGAAACTTTTAACAAAAAGACTACGTACGTTAAAATACTTTCGAAACTTTTCCAATCGATTAAACGATAATTAGATGATAATGTATTTTCTATATTGTATTCAAAAACTAACGAATATTTAGCCACTAAAAGTTAGAAATATACTTAAAGTTCATAAACAACGGTATTTTATTTTCAACTTACATTTAGTACAAATTTTATCATTAATAAATATTTTCTGTTCTTTCACTAACTGACGTAATAATTTTTGTCTGGTTTGTTCTGTCAAACTTTGTGTATGTGTACGACGACATTGGATTTTTCTTAATGCTCGTTGATTTTTCACCCAACGTTCATATAATCTAAAACGAAATAAAAGAAATAAGTTGCTACATACAACAGGCTAAAAAACACAGTGCTTTTTGAAAACTTACTTTCGATCCTTTTGTTCTTCAAGCTTATTTTTATAATGCCTTGCTAGAATATCATCTGCTTTCTCCTCCTCAATGTCGCTTTCATCATTACATTGTTGTTTGACATCATTCGTAGATAGAACACGCCATCTTGGTACTATAACAAATAAAAAAGTTTATTTTTAAAGTAAAGAAACGTTTTCACCACCGATCGTTACCTTCGATTACTGATTTAGTTATCATCGTTTCATTCAAAGAGACTCTTTTAAATGATAATGTGTCTAATGCAGGATCCCGTTGTTTTTGTGTCAATCTTAAACTATGTCGCTGCTGCTGTTTATGCTCAGTAGTTGTAATTACTGGTTTTGTTTGCGCTTTGATATGATTTCTCACTTTAGCTTCATTCAGTGAGGCTATTAAAATTGTATTTCGATTATTTATTTGTCTCATTTTATTCGTACTACGATGATTCCGTGTTTCTTGTTTTTTTTTTGTACTGGTACTCGTTTTAACTTAAAAAAAACAAAGAATCCTTATTCGAATCAAACAAGAAATATTGGTCAAAAAACTTACATTCTCGAGTTTATAATACGATTGACCAAATGATTTGAATTCCAAAAATTATATCGTTGCTGCATCTATTCTCTTCTAAAAATGAATGAGTAGCATCAAACATGTTTAACTATGATAAATAGTAATTATAACAGTTTAAAAAAAAAAGCGATTTATTCTTAGAACGTAGAGCGCGATAAATTAATCTTTCACTCAAACGAAAATATAATTTTCATACAATTATTCTCTGCCGTTCTTAAGAAGACAGAAGACAAAGAGTATTGTGCTATAATTTCTGTCGAACACAAGTTGTAAATTAAAAGATATGTTTGGCTCCATTTTTAATTCCCGGACATTTGTCTTCGAACAGGCTTCTTTTCATGTGTATACATGTGCAGAGGTCTGTGCACTCTTCCATCTCTTTTCATTAACATACGCTAGATTTTTTTTTAATGCATACTACTTCTGCAGAGAATGTCTTTTTGAAAGTACGGTATCTGCCAATCTTACATTAGTGCACTTTGTCACTGTTTGTCTTCGTACTATTCCTATGCGCAAAGTGTTTGTTTCACTGAAATGCATACCGTATCCATAAGTAACTGAAAAAAATTAACAGTTAATTGTCGATAACAATGAGTGACCAAACAAATAACACATTTAAATTTTAAGTTCTACTTGAAAATATTTACACAAAAATGTTTTTAATTACATAGACCAGTTACTCATCTTTTTTCTGTGTATACATCCACTTCTACAGGTCGCTTTCGTACCCTTTATGTACTTCTACAGATTGATCACACTTCTAGGGGTTGTCCCTTTTTTTACTGAGAGACTGAACTGAACTGAACTGAGTTTCTGAGTCACTAGATCGTAATTTTTCTATCACCCAATCAGAAAAGTTCAGTAAAATCAGTTTCTCAGTAAAAAAAGGGACAACCCTGCTAGGTAGCGATATAATTAGATAGATAGGTATGTATATAACATAACAGAAAAAAAAGTTATTGGTTGCATGTATCTTTTTTAATTGGATAGACTCTGAGAGGAATTGTAAACGCGAATAATAGATGACTCTAGTTATGGAAAGCTGTAGCAGATAAAATTGATGTGGTTGGAATCTATCTTTTCACTTATGTTTCAGGGAGTGGCAATAAAGTATATTAACAAAATCACCACCACATCCAGTGACTATTTGTCTAAGAGACTAGCGCAAAGAACATTTAAATGTGTCTTTATCCCACCGCAACGTTGTGGTGGGAATATGAGGCTAATGCGATCAGTCGACAGATTACTAAAGAAAAAGAAACATGATTAATTAACACACTAAATTAAATAATTCGTTGAGCACCTAAAAAGCTTAAAATGATGAAGAAGCCTTCTTCATCGGCTTACAGTGGAGTACTTTGCGGCAAAGTACTCCACTGTTAAACCTCAAACTTTCAATTTTTCCGTTACCGTCTGTGCATCGTATGAAATCACGTGATTGACACCGGGACACTGAGACATTAGAAAATTCCATTTGGTTTTGTCAGACACTTTGGTTAATACTATATAGTCCAAGTGCAGTGTGTTCTAATGGTCATCATAAATTGTATATGAGTCCATATGTCAGAGCCAACGACAGTAAATAATACGAACCTCAGTATAATTAATGTTTGTTAATGGCAATTATTTTGCGGAACATCAGTGGCATTGTCAGGCAAAAAGTTGCAAATTAACCCGGTCGATTAAAACTAGCTGAGTTATAACTAGCTGGAGTTAAAGTTAATTATAACAACTTTTTTAGAAATTTTCTCAACTTTCCACTTTCAAAAAACAGTTTTAAACCCATCAATGGTCTACTGTCGTCGGCTTCGGCATATTGTCCCATATGCCATTTATAGTGACCATTAAAACACGCTGCACTTGGACTACATGGTATTAAGCCCAGTGTCTGACAAAACCAAATGGAATCTTCTAATATCTAATGTACCTGGTCGGACGTACTGTTGTATAATTGGTAGTAACGAGGCTGCATCACGATGATTAACAGTACAACAAAACATTCTTTGTTGTCCCTATCAACACCACCGAATATCCACTAATTCTGTGTGACACGACCACGATTGTATTTTTTTTCGTTCATGCACTTTCGTCGATCTCCACCGCGTGTTCAACACCTCCAATCACTGTTGGATGCCTTAAAAAACGCTCAGCGCAAATATCATGAAAAAAATTTTCTGTTTTTTTGTCTAGTGTATACTTGCTACTGATCAAGTAACTGACTAATTGAATAGGGCGGAACTTTTGCTCAAGAAAACTACTGTTTTTGTCGGACAAAATGCTTATTGCGTCTCCAGCGCAGAAGAACAGTTACAACTAGCTCTTTAATGCTGTACAAGGCTACAAATGCCAGCTTTAGGTCCATATGAATTGTACCTGTAACCGTCTTTTTAATATTCACATTGAATTACGAGAAGGCATCACCATTAGAAGGAGAAATTTTGGTTTGATTCGTCTGTATTTGTTAATTAACTTTGTTTCATTAGACTGCAATATTAAAAAGAGTTAAACTTTTATTGAAGATAATCATGCTGTTCGCACTCACATTCACAATAACGATAAAATCATTCCAACATATCTCGCCGGATAGATCAAACGTCGCTGGGGTTTCTCGAGACACCAACTGAGTCCCTCAGTGTCCTTGACTTAATTTGGTTCTGTAAAAGAGCATACATGCAACGATAAAAATACTTGGAAAAAAAATTGATTTGACTTATTTGGTTTGTTCTCTATCATATCAAGTTAAATTCGAAGCTCACATTGGTAGATACTGAAGTCTGTTCCTCTCTTGTAGGAACGAGACCGCTTGGATTGACAGTTCGTACTTAGAATTGCTCGGGTCTGAAACGTGCTTCTCTGAGAGAATATTCGAGAGCAGTAATCTTTTTAAAAAATTATACTGTTCAAATACATTGGATATATAGAGAAAAGAAACTTCGCGAATAGCGGAAGAAATTCAGCTTTCTAGACTTTTTTCCGCACTTTGTATTAATATATCTATAAAATAAATCACTACCCTTCCTGAATCTGCTGATTTGACTATGCGTCTGTATTGTGGCTAATAGTTTTTTCTTTTACACATACGGCAGAAAGTGAAGAAAATGGTTTCTCCCGCATTTCGTTAGAAGTACTTCCATTTTGTTTCAATTTTTTTCTACTTTTCAAACTTCTAGAGGTGGTAACACAGTTTTCAATTCACAAACCCATAAAGTCTCACCAATAAAGACAGAAATTATGCAATAATTTCGACCAATCGTGCGAAATTTTTATGACGAGATTCTATTGGGATTTGCTTGAGAATAAAAACATATGCATGGAGTGTATATTATTTATTTCAGAAATCTCGTACAGTAACCGATATTTGATTAGTTGATTAAACTATTCATTTTGAATGTGAACTTAGCAACTTTATGAATTTACTAACAAGTTAAACAAATAAATAATATTGGATTGTTGCATTTTCACAGAAAGTAATCAAATGTTAAGTATAAACATTTAACTTTATACAATATACACAGGTGCATTTCTTTCTATAGAGTATGAAGTGTTTAACTTCAATTTCTTGTCTATACCTGAGGCATTTATATGCATAAGGAAATGAACGTCTATGTATATGTATATCAACGATCAAGTTAATCAATTTGTCAAATTGACAAATAAATCCATAACACAATTGAACTGATAAGCAGAGTTGAATAATAAATTATTATTCGTGGGTAGTATCGAAGTCTTATCAAAAAAAACAAATTAATCATTATTGTCAACTTTATGCCTTATCTCTCTTTCTCTCTCTCTCTTAAAGTAAATCCTATTTTACCACTACATTGTACTTAAGTGAAAAGGATGTTGATGTTTACTAAAAGCAAAAAGTAAATTTTTATAAAGATGGGATAATGAACGGGGAGGAGTAAACATTTACTTTTTGACGTCCATTTAGAGAGACATCCGGAATAGACAATTAAAATACCATGATGAACAAAGATCTACAAGTCGAATGAATAGGCGTCATAGGAAGGATGGTATATATTAATTCGCTGATTGTACCTGATTGACACTTGTTTGTCACTTTTTTAACCCACTAAAACGTGCTTAGAAAATAGTCACTAAACCAATCGACAATTCACTTCATGTTTTTATTGTTTTAAACTTGTTCTAATTAATCAGCAAACGCCCATTTACATGTTTCAACAAAACGCCTTATCAGTTGATTAGGACATGCATGGATTGTATTTTAACTGTGTTAAAACTATACACATAAATATGTCACTTTCCTCGTAGATGTATATACAGGTGGATTCAGAATGCGTGAGACAAAATAGTTTCTGAGAACTTGTGGTGGTTTTGATAAGAAGACTAGCGGTATCAAGTCCACTGAGTAAAACTGATTTTTTTTCTTTCTCTTTAAATCCACTACCGACAAGTGCGATATAGGTCGTATTGAATCAATTTTAATTGTACACATCTTTTTCTCTATTGTCTGTATTGTTAATCGAATATACGTAGTGTGTCACCCCATACCAGAAGAAATGAAAGATGATTAAGTTTCGATATAATCAAATGTATCAACGTTCTTTTCTTTTCTAGAGAAAGAGTAAAACCGATAAGATATAATTAAATTTTGTTGTTTTTATAATGATTTATCAACAATTGTGTGGCTGTATTTCTTGAATGCATCAGCACCTGCACATACCTCGAGGCAGAGAGAGAAAAAGTAAAACCCAATAACAAAACATATACACTTTATTAATTATGCATAAACGTAATTTTGTAGAAAAGATCAATTTCTTCGCTTTCGCTTGTATTCGTGACAATAGGTGTCTGTGTATGTGTGAAAGAGAGAGAAAAAGACTTATCACGAAAACAAAAAAAATATTTAATTTCGTTCACTCTGTTAGTGGGTGGTAAGAATGTTCTTTAAGGCAAGACTAATTAATAAATAGTACAAACACACGACGGCAGAGTTTAGTCTCAGAATCCATCACATCCATTACCATTGATATTTATGGCGTTTGTATCTTTTCACTGAATTGAGTGAGTGAGTATATATTCGACCATCAAGTAACATACTGACATACCGATAAAAATACTGTAATCGATTATTATCTAAAACTGTGTTAGATCTGAAACAAAAGGATATTAAATCTTGAAATGATGCAAAGATCATACTCGACATATGTTTTTTGTGTATTCACTTCGTTAACATTGCCGAAGTGTCGATAACCTCATCTGACTATTAACTGTCTAGATTCAAAAAACATTCTTCCATTGTTCAAAAGACGAAAAAATTCTCTAACCTCATCTAAATTCATAATCCAAGTACATTCAGTGATCGTTTCTATATGAAACATAGTTTGATGTTTATTATGTTTGATCTTTCTAATTATTGTGAAGGTTGATAAAATTCATAATATTGAAGTAGGAAATTAACTTTCAATTAGTAGGTATTAATGATCATGTAATATTGAAGGAAACATGTAACAGTATATGTATCATTTAAGTAATAAATAATATATCTTCGAGCAACTACGGCGGTATACGTCGAGTGATATGCGTAATTTATATGATTCTCTTTTCGAATTAAAGTGGATGTAAATTGAATGGTTGATTAAAGTTAAATTGTCGTATGAAAGAAAAGCGTCTTTAGATACAACATTTCCTCTCCCCTATTTTTTTGTTTTATTCTACCGTATCATGGTACTTCAATTTGAGATCAAATACATGAAACGAATAGCAGTAGAAAAGCAACAAAAAAAAAGAAGTTGAAGTAGATGAATATTGACCTGCGTACAAATAATGTTACGTGAGTTCATATCAATTTACAATGTGATCTATTGGAATAAACGACGGTACTTATCATCATATTTCAATAAGATCAAAGTTTTCTAAATTCAATAATAAAAACAAAAGGCATATCATAACAAAGAAAGAGAATTGATATCGACTATTTAACGTTTCCAATTCAATACTTATCAAAACTATTATCAACAACAAGTTAAACAATATATTTCACAAAACGTTTTCAATAGTTGAAGTAGAATATTATCATTCTTTTTATATTCGTTGAGTTAATACTACATAACATTTTAGAACTGTAAATTTTGGAGAAAACAAAAAAAGAAAGTTGTATTTGTCAATGAATGTTAGTTATTACCAAAGATTTAGAATAAAATAGTTGACTCTATGAACAACTTGCTAGTATCATTGATATGTCACTCTTCTTTTTCTCTCTAATGAAGAAAATTTATTGTGTAAATTATTTCAAGTAGTTATCATCGTCACCTCCACATTCAAGTATATTGTATCACACTTCTATACAAAAATTAGAAATTCAAAGTATTATTGAAGTACATCTTCATGCATAAGTCAAGTAGATGAAGATATATGAACAATATGTTTACTATTTACAATTCATTTTTGGTGACACGTGTTTGCCATCACACTCTAGATAGAGTGGAAAAAAAAAATCGAAAATTTTTAAAATAAAATCATGTATAATTATGTGTATGTTAAAAATCATGAAAATTAAATAGATTTTAAATTTGATATTATAACGCGTGTCAAAATTAAACACACACTATTATTCTAAGATGATCTTTTCCTATATTTCCGTTTTTGACACTAAATTATATATGTACAGCTAATGTTTATCGGATACAAGAGTTTATGTTGTTTTTTTTACTTCAAATTCTATTGACTTTTGTCAAGATAAGTTTTCAATATATATTCCAATTAGACCGATATATTTTATTTGAATATATAATCTTAAACAATTTTTAATAGTCTGTCTATAAGTAGTTGATCAATATTATATAAATTATGTTAGTCTAGAGTATTAGTCTTACACTAATGAATTATAGCACGTTCTATGATCATCATCATCATCATCATCATCATGATCAAATCAGATATAAAATGATTTAATTTTTGACACTATTAAATATTAAGTAAATAAGTTATATGAGTGTCTCATATTTATTTGATAGCCTCTAGAATTTATTTTCACACTTAAATAAAACTAATTTATTATCATTCTGTACCTATTTAATTATGTTTTTTTTTGCTTTTCTTTCGGATGATACATTTAATCACTTATTTTATTGTCGTTATATCTTATCAAAACAAAACAAAACTCAATGAAATGTTCAAAATATTCTACTACGCTTTTTCATACGTTAATAATGAAAATAGTCACTTTAATATTTCTCATTTAATCATCAATATCTATCGTATATAACTCAACTTGAGAATATCTTCATATAGGAAAGAAATCTTTCAGTCAAATTTTCATTAGTCAATAATTCAACACACAATAAGAACTGTTAATCCCTAATCTGATGTATATATTAAATGGCATATTTTAAATGAATAATAATGACATATTGATCTTCTTATCTTCACATAATTGTTTTTATGAATTGCTGATAAGTTTTTTATTTTTTGTCAAGTGTCAATGTGGATGTAGAAGCAGAAAAAGAAAAAAAAGTAGAAAATAATTATCAATTAATTTAACAACTATTTCATAGATGATCTCGAGTTGTAACATGAAATAGGATGATCGAAAGTTAATTGAATTGAAATTCTACTACTACTACTACTATCACAAAACTTGATTGTCAATTAAAATTTTGGCAGGATAACGAATATTTTGATTTTTTTTTCGTCTAAACACATCACAATATTAACATTTAGTATGTACTTGTTAATTGTACATAGAATCGCGTGTTAAAGAGAAAAAAAAACTGATTTTGATTGACATTTGTATGTGTATTCAACAAAATTGGTGAACAATTGGCTTTAAAAATATGTAGAGAAGGGAAAAAAATTCATGTTAATCATAATGTTAATAAGTAGATAAGTTTTTTAAATTGCATTTAATGAAGTGAAAAATAAAATCAATTTTTGATTTTATTGAATCAAATCAGACTTAACAATTTCATTAATTCTGTACAATAGGATAAGCACAATATCGATTTTTATACAATAGATAGAGTAACTTTGCATACTATTGAAATAAATTGATGCATTTTAGATTTACGATAGTTTTTAAAAGCGAATATATCCGAAAGTTGGAACAATAGAGGTTAACTTCTTCATTCTTAGTAAACCTCATAGAATCTCTATTAAGATTTGATTCTTCAACGGTTATAAACATACAATGATAAAACAATCGCATTCCTTAGACGGAAAAAGTATGAAAAGAGAACGGTGCTTGGGCTGAATGGAGAATGGAGTGAAAATTATTAAATTTTTACACTGTTGAGAGAACGGGACTGAAAAGCTAGTTAGTAAAAAAAAGTTAGTTAATTTTTTCACTGTGTTTGTACAGTTCTAAAGTAAAATTTTTTATACGCATGCTTCTTCATATTTACACATCGATACGTAAACAGTAAAAGAATCATATTCTGAGGCCCAATCTACTAGTCTTGCTCTACCTTTTTGAAATATTATATATATTTGCATTTTGTTGTACAATATTTTTTTTCAATTAATGCAAGATATATAGATCATAATTCACTCTTCGAATATACAACAGTTCTCTTTTCAGTCTTTTAAACTCGGAATTCTGAACCGTTCTCTTTTCGACTTTCTCGTCTTATTATTCTGTCCATTCTCTAATCACTCCAGATTTGACCATAAATAGGCAACCGTTCTCTTTTAAGCCCCGATTCCATTCTCTAAAAAATCCTTGTCCTCCTTAGACATCCATGACAAGTTAAGTCATGTGTCATTCAAAACTAAACGAATATTATAAACTAATCGTTGAGTCTTAACAGAAAAAGGCATAACTTTATATCACTAGTACTTTATCTTACATATGTTTATTAAATACATAGAATCGAGCAAAATAAATATTTTATGTAAAAAACAAAGTGAAATTTATTATATACATATACACATAACAAATATCAGAGTACGTGTGTGTGTCAATTAGCACCGAAAAACACAATTGGATGAAACAATTTTTGAATAACTCGTTTGTTTTTCCGTGTGTCAATTTTAATATATATTGCAATATTCACCGATAGATCACGGCGAGAACGATGAATAATACTTCTTAATTGTACCGGGATTTAAACGAACGTATATTCAAGTTAAAATTATTATAGAAACAATCGAAGAAATCGAGTAAACGGTATCACATATTGTAAAATTAAACTTTCATATTGAACTATTTGTATGGAAAATGATGACGATGATGATGATGAAGATGTCTAAAATAAAATAAAATATAAACAAATATATTATCAATCAAATGTTTTGTAAGCAATGTTCCGCATTAGTTACAAAAATAATATACACTAAATATTTATTATTAATCAATATGTGTATGAGAGATAAGAGAAACATTTTTATGGATCATTAATAATAATCGATGCAAGGTGAGTGTAAACATAATGACAGATCTTACTAAATTCATATAATTTAAAATTTAAGTCTAATACTATTGTGATAGTAGTAGGTCATTATTTTACTTTTTATTTAACACTTGACTATTTTGTATAAAAATATAATCATCTTACCTTATTTAATCTATCATCTAATTCATCTCCCACTTTTCTTAACATTTCCGCTACATTTTGTATTGACGATTGACGTTTTTGTTCATTAACTATATCAAGAATTAAATCAGGTAATATTATTTCTTGCCGTGATTCAGGATAAAGTAATTTTTGACAAGTAATTGTAACAGTTGGTGAACAGAGCATAATTGATTGTTGTTTTCGACGATTGTTTTTAATACGTGATAAATTATAGTTCTTTGATGATGATGATGATGATGATGATAATAATTTGACAGTTTTATTTTCTGATGATATCATTTTTTATTATACAGACTATATATATTAAATTGATATTTTATTAACATACGTTCATTTATCGAAATGTTCAAATTGGAAAATGAACTAGACAAGAAAACGAAAATATAACGTCTATGTTTCTCTCTTTCTCTCAATCAGATTGATTGGTTGATTGAAATTTTGAAAAAAACAGAAACGGATAAAAAAAAACGGTACATATAAATATTGAATCGATTAGAGAAAGAGAAAGAGAAATAGACAAGAAGAAGAAGGAAAAAAAAGGGGTGGAGTGACAAAATACTTGACAAAAACGGATATATAAAAGTTTCGATAGAGATGTTATCAGAGAATCAAATATATATACAATATAATTAGATCTTTCTCTCTCTAATCATACTATGTTAGAGAAAAAAAATAATATTATAATGTGCTAAATGGATTGAAGCGTTTTAGTAACACTTTGAATCTTAAACACATTCCATCGTATAATTTTTTAACAACTCACGTTTTGTTTAGGCAAGTGGTAATGAGACAAACGCGTGTCACTGACTGTTCAATTGGTGTTTGATTTTATTTAACAGAAGTATAAGACGAGTAGTCTCTTGATAAAAAAAAGGATGCAAATTAGATGAGTATACGAGATTAAACCCCTTCTCTTGCAATTGGTAAAAATTTTCATGGACATTAGACTATATGATAAATCCACAAGTTTTTCATAATCAATCTCTCTACTTCTTTAGTAAAATTCTAAAATACTTTTAAATGCTTAAAATTTCGTGCTTGAAAATCATTTTCCTCCATTCTAGTGTGATTGATTTATGTTTCTTTAATGATGAAAGTGATATTTAAATCATGTGCCGCTAATTATGTTCGTAGTAAAAAAAGTTGTGTGTGTGTGAGTTTTTTTAATTGTTATAGTCAACTTGTTTTCGGTACAACTACAAATAAAAAAACAAAAACATTTTCATCCCGCCCCATAATTATAAAAAGAGAAAGGAAATTGTTACACGACAGGAGAAAATTATAGGGAATAGTTTATTATTATTCTTAATTTGTTATCGCGCTTAGATGATGATGTCGTTCGTTCCATTTTTACTATGATGACCTATTACTTAAACAATCATATGTTTTTATGATCGTGCTTTGATCTTATTTTTTTTTGTAATTGGCATAGATTTTTAAATCACTGAAAACGCCTTGCCTTATGTACGCATGTAATTTTAAATTGTTACAAAGTACCGTTAAAATACAAACCGTTTTCTTCTTTTAGCCAAATATAGAGAACTTTCTACATCAATTTGACAATTAAAATATGAAATTAATTAATTTGTTATACATTTAACATTCTAGAACAAAAAATGAATATTCCATCTGTTATTTTTTAAACATTCTTTACATTCCATAATTTTATTTTGCTGAAAAAACACGTGGCAAGAAGTACAACTGAATATGACAGTAAGAATATTTAATTTTGAATATCAAAAGAAATATTCTTGATGATAGAATTTTTTTAACAGTTAAATAAACATATATAAACATTACTAAGTGTGTTTGTATCATCGTCTCTTCTTCTTTTTGGTGAGGTGTCATCCGTCCTTGTTTTAACAAGGTAATCATGATAATTCTCCTCCAGCAACTAAAAGAATTGATAAGAGAAGGATTGAGTGAACAAGAGAGTGAACCTTTTTATCTGATTGTTTTGAAAGTGATATCCATTTAGATAACAGTTAACTTTCTTCTTGTTGAAAGAAAAAAAAAGACTCTAGACTTTATTAGCTTGCTTGAAGCATACTTCTGTACAAGAAAATAATTATTAAAAAACAGCACTTTCGTTACTTGTTTGTCGGAAAAATCTTGTCATCCATTGTCTATTATATACCATAGTGTGCATATCCTGAGGAAATTATGTTTTTTTTGTCGAATTATATAAACATATCCACTTATCATGTTTAAATATGAATAAATCCTGAGTTCAAAGTATCATTTTCGGTATATGCCTTTTGGTGATCTTGATTTCCGTTTAAAATACTTGATCAACTACAGTTCCTTAAATGTTCACAACACTTTAGATAGTCTGATCATTTTTATAATACTATTAGATTTATTCACTTGTTATTGATATTTATAAACGGCACAATATGTGAAAATATGTGAAAATTATTATTTATCAAAAGAAAATACAATCAAAACGGCACCTTTGGGATATTATTCGTGTTTGATGATGGTGATGATGGAAAAACAAACGACGGAATTAGCACAGAATGAGTTAACTAATAACAACTTTCTTTTTGATATAAACGTTTATTTATTATATGAAAAGTAGAAAATCAAAGTTCACATAAACGAGAAAGTTCTTAATGTATTGTAGTAGGTTAGTCTGGTATTCTGCCTCTTTCAAGTGACTATATCAATAAAAGTCTCACACTTTCTTTTTGAAAATTGTGTGGAAAAACAACACAATCTTAGAACACTATTATACATAACAGCCTATCATGTACAGAATATAGACGCTCTTAGATAAGAATGATAATAGTGATAGTAGAAGTTTTTAATTAGCAGTTTAAATCAACTCTAGAAAACTATTAATAAATATCCCTTTTTTTTTTGTTAATCGTTTAACAATAAAAAATAATCATTATTTCAATCGCGACACGTGTTAGATAAGCTTAAAGTATTTATCAACATTATGAAGAAGAGGTTGGGCAGCTTGATGAATACTTGTTGTTTTATTTTTCCTCACACTAATACCAGCTCAAGTGAAAGCCAATTATTAATAAATATAATTGCGTTAATTTCCTTCTTTACAGCTTCCAATTTAATATGTGTCTATACTATACGATAAAAAACAACTATTGTTCTCTAAAAAAATCTTAAGTATATACTTTCTCCTATTCATTCAATGAATTCAATTCTAATAACTTCTATTCTCTTAATGACTCAGTGATAAGTTCTATATCTATGAATTGTATTTTGTTCTTAACTAGGATACAGAGATACACACGCGATCTCAAATTTTACTTGTGCTACAGAACTTTCTCTCTCTCTCTCTCTCTCTCTCTCTCTCTCTCTCACAGTGTGTGTGTGCTAGACGTATACATACAGGAAACAGTCTTGCACATGCACACACACCTGCATAGAGTAAAATAAATAAGAACAATACTCAATATCCGGTGCGCACAACAACACGCACTATTTTACACATAAAATGATATTTACTAAATTCAATATATTTCATGTTTTACACATAGGTGACAATATGATAAATGAAGGAAACGTTTTTTTTTTACTATAAGCAAAGGTGTTTTTCAGTAATTACTTGCTGTGAAAGCATCTCATTGTTAACAAGAATAAAACAATAATCATATAGACATACGGTGACTGACTTTATTCACTTCTGGCATGCTGAAAGAAAAGTTTGAATCAATAGACGCATGAAATGATCAGGCTCAAACTATATGGAAGAAATATGTATCTCTAACCTTCAGTAATAGATGTGCTACCCACTCTGACTACTATTCATTGATTACAAATAGGATAGATTTCTCATATAAAACTGAAGAGAAACGCTTCGACGGACTGTAATATTCTCAATCATTGTTTACCGTACGTGCAAGGCATAAAATCGAATACTCAGATAGCGTTTCTCTGTTAGTTTTAATTGTCTGTTTAAGACACAATAGAAATTAGAAAATGTGATAGACTTAATTTTCTGTCTATGTATTCATAAAAATTCTGATTTTTGTCACCATTCTGTAACAAAAAAAAAAGAAAAATTGAGAAAGCCAATTGAATGTGAGTTTTTTTGTATCTTGTGTTTAGACAATCGAACACAGCATGAAACTATTCACGCTTGTTAGTGGTGAGTGACTATCAACTTTCTCTTGATTATAATATAGGGTGAAAAGAACAACAACATAGAGAGAACTGCACAATAAGGTAAAAATAATAGGATACGCCTACCTTCTCAAAAGACACGTGGAATATCGTATATCGCATTATTAATTACGTGAACAACTCCACTTTTAAAATTCCATGGATATCACTATATTCGCATATTCTCTCTAGGTGTTCTAGATACATATGGTCTTTTTTTATGTCCTGAGTATTATTATTATTCATATTGCTCAACTACTAGTTGTTCACTTATCACCACTTTAACTGAATGAATAAGTAAAATGACATACATACACATTGTGTATAATAAATTTACGAAATATCAAACTGATATTCAATATGATGATAAGGATTGGTCATCTCAGACCTAAGTTCGAATGACTTTCAGCACAATAATGTTCGACAGGAACCGTACTACAGAGTGAGAGATCTCTATTTTCTTACAAGGGGTGCAAACTCAGGACTACAGACTGAATGAGTAAGCGTAGCGTGGATTTAGTCACTAATGAAGAGAGGATAAATATTTTCGATTTTAGCATTCTGTCTAAGAATCATTGCACTAGGAATACGATCAGAAGCGGTTGATCCGTGACGTCTCCTGAATTCACTGTAAATTATTGCTGAAGAATAATCCAAACTTCTCCTTGTTCCCAGAATAGACGGACTATACTAATGATGATACTTACATTACACCAAAGACTCCAGGATTCCAGATATCTCTCAAAGTCTTTTGTTCCCACGGACCAGTGTTTAATATTTACCAAATTTTCATTTCATTTTTTTAAACAATAACGTTGTGCGATGTTGTCATAAGTCTGGCTTACGCGGGATCTAGGTTTACCGCGGTTCTTGATAAATGGTCTAGTGAAATACATTCAGTTTTTTGTTCCGTCTATGAATAAAACTGTTAATATCAAAAAAATAGTTGGTTTTCCTTTTTTATAGTATTAATACAAGTACCGGGATTTGTACAGTCTGTCTATTCTGGGAACAAGGAGATGTTTGGATTATTCTTCAGCAATAATTTACAGTGGATTTAGGAGACGTCACGGATCAACCGCTTCTGATCGTATTCCTAGTGCAATGATTCTTAGACAGAATGCTAAAATTGAAAATATTTATCCTCTCTTTATCAGTGACTAAATCCATGCTATGCTTACTCATTTATTCTGTAGTCCTGAGCTTGCACCATGTAAGAAAAAAGAGATTTCTTACTCTGTAATACGGTTCTTATCGAACATTATTGTACCGAATACGTTAAAGTCAACTGTGTAGACGACAGCTATCACATTTTCCGGACAAATTCCGGTTTTCCGAGTTTTTTCCGGAATTTGTCCGATTTTGAGAATTTTCTGCTTTTAGCTGTTTTTCCCTGAGCATGAAGAATTTTAAGTATGTTTTTTATTTATAGTTTGTCGAGGTTGTCTTTCATCTTATAGACTAGCTAAAGTGTCAGTTACTTTTCGGATCAAAAATATACATTCGCAAAAAAGCATGTCGAATAAAATCGAAATGTATATTTATGTTTGTTATTTTCTTGTATTTTATCGAGTAAAATCATATACTCTCTAAAAAATAAAGGTATTATAAAATACGAAAAATGGTATAACCATTTGAAACATATCATAACTGTTTAAACGTTTTTTACTTTTATCAGAAAAACCCTTTGGCATTTTTAGAATATGAA
>CAJNOQ010002232.1:0-25510 GCA_905250885.1 Didymodactylos carnosus | reverse complement strand
TCGCAGTTTTGACTATAATCGTCCATAAATTGCGATATATCGTCAGTTTTTAACAACTGGTGATTAATGGACTTGCAGAAAAAATCGCCAATTGTTAAAAATCACTGATATATCGCCATTTTTAAAACTTCGCAAATTAATTAGGATTAATTAGCGATTCTAGTGATTTTTCTGTTTTTTAATAAGGATCAATTAATGGGGATTAATTGTTGATTTTAAGCCATTAAATGGTTTTTTTTGTTATTCACCGTTTTACTCTACAGTAGAGTAAGTATATAAGAAACACGATTTCAACAGGAAATGTTCTTTTTTTCAGATTATCTTTTTAATTTAGCTTAAAACGGAGTTGCCAAAAGTGTTCTCTGTAGTTTCATCAGAGCTGACTCATTGTTTCGATTTGAGTCAGTTCTGAACCGAGGAGCTCAGTAACTGTTAAACTAAAAACTCGCCGATTAATTGCTTGCTATAAATCAGTAAAATCGCTAAAAAGTCGTCGATTTTATTGACGATTAAGCGCACGATAAATCGGCTAATTAATCGCTAAAAAGTCGTTGATGTATTAGCGATTTTGACTATATGGGTTCTTACTAAAAACTATTTTCAGATTAATAGATATTGTTTTAAAGGTACTGGAATCGATGTGGTTAGAAACAGCAAATAATAAAACGAATAATGACCAAAAATGATATCGATAATTCATTACTACTTGGTAAGATATAGGTCAGACGTTCTCGAGATCAACATCTTCAGTTCAAATATATGTGAGAATTAGGAATTTTCTAGAAGAAAACTCGAGGTTGCAATACCAGTCTAGCTAGTCTGTCGCATAATCTGGATATCTTGTTGTTATGATTCCTTCCTAAACTTACATTTGATTTCAAAAACGCTTTTATCAACAAAACATCTCAATTAGTGTAAAACATTCTTGTATGCTTTCTTAGGGCTTGAAGCAACATGGCCTTTATTTTTTATTGGAATCGGCGGTCTTGGATTTATTTTTATATTCATTGCTTTGATTTGGTGCCAAAATAGAAGTGGTATGTGTCTCAAAAAAAAGAAGCTGAATAAACAGGATATAGAGAAAAACTATTCCAAAATTATTTCATACGTCACTCACTTGAAATCAATCACACTTCATTGTAGAATCTAAAAGCTCTACGAATGATCACGATCGATCAAGTGTCTCATCGAAGGAATCATTACAAATATTTCATATAAATTCTCCCTATACCACCAATTCACCGATGCCAATCGAAATTGAAATACTTACACCCGGGCAACAACGAATTGAACGTTGGACAAGAAACGAAGCAAAACCTTTCAATGAAGTATCTTCACCAGTCACATTTTATAAGTATATTTAATTTATTTAATCACTCTCCCAGACAAGTATATCTTCCTTGTTTTACTTCAGAATATTAGTGGAACAGAGCCCAGTTGTTCATTACCAACCAGTAACGGAAGAAAAATTAAGATGGTCTATTGAGCAATCGAAATTATTTGGAAGCTCAGTTAAAACTGGATTAAAAATTGTTTATTTTTGAACGAGACAACCGTATTCGTGCACTGCTCCACTAGATATACGAGAATATATATTAACAATTAAAATTTGAAGCCATTTTGACTTTTGAAGTTGTGGACAATAAGATCGTCAAGTTTGGAAATAAAGCTATAAGGGTTTATGAAAACCTAAGACGTTTCAGATAACTACCATCCATTTCGACAGAAAATGGTTTATTACTATTCTTCAAATAGCATCTGATTGAAAGTAGAAACGTGCAGTTTATCGTCAATGCCTCATCCCATGGACTGATGAAAAATATCAAGTCCAAAAGTACTATCACAACGTTGCCGTTTCATATCTTTCCATACAAATCCACAGGGTCCTCCGATATGTTAAAAAAAGTACATAACTCATCAGTTGAAAATTCATTAACAACACTACATGTATGACGTCCACCCATAGATAGAAAACTATAAATCATATTATTTATTACGAAAGTTTCTCACAGATGCAGGTAGAACTCCAGTAATCCAAATGCAGACAAAAGAGATTAAATATCGAAATTTACATCAATTTTCTGTGAATCATCAGCTACTTTACTTATAAACATCACCGTTCATTTCCACGAACACATCTTTTCTGGTGTGTTTTTTAGAAAAATAACAATGCCAGGGTCTAGAATGTTCGATAGTCTATGTTTCTCATAATTTACGAGATTGTCCAGCAACTGCTCGCTCTGATCATGGATTATGAGTAACACTGAGGCAGAATCTTGATATTCTATCTTCTTTCGCTCAAATTTTATTCAAAAAATAGTGATCATTTTTTAATTGCCTAGTACTATCAATTCTTCCTATGATGAAATGAATTTGCTAATATTAATATACCAATTTTTGTAAACAAATCACTTTTTCTGTAAAATCTAAAAACTTTATTTTGCAAAGTCATTATTATAAACCATAAATGACAAAAGAAAGTTGAACTTGTTTTTGACAATATATATAGTGTTTTTTCAGATTGCTGAACATGAGAGTATGCGTTCAAGTAGTACGCACAGGAACAATTTGATAACCTTCAGCTAATAGTCGAATAGCTGCTGCTAATCCGATACACGCTACCACTGCAAGACACGCACCAATAACGGTCGTAAAACCTTGTCGCTGTATTCGTTCATATTTTGATTTTGTTATTTTTGCAAAACATCCCACTAAATTATACTTTGATAAGGATACATTTCCTGACACGCTACCACCATCATTGTTATCGGCGCATATTCCATCTGATGTACGATATTTTTCATTACAACAACTAATAGGCAGAAGAACAACGGATTGAACATTTCGTTGTGTTGTTGATGATGTTCTTCCTCTTCCTCCTGTTGCTGCAGTCGATCGTTCTCCTGCACCGCCACTCGGCGCTTGAATATTTGTTGGTTGTCTACTTCTGTAATCTTTAATAGAATCTGCCGCACCACAACATTCATATTGTTTCTCGAGTTTTGCCATTAAATCCGTATTTTCAACATTAACAATTGCATCTCGATTCAAATTGTATCTTGTCTGATTTAATTCCCTGATTAGCGTATTATTAATGGATGTTGGCAGTGTATCGTTTGAAATTGATATAAAGGAGTAAATGCTTAGACATATTAGACCAATGGAACATAATGCTAATGAGCATACACTAACAATTGCTAAGAGTTTACTCAATCTTACCAGGGCTACGACAAGAGTAATTAACGTTACTGAAGTTAAAAAACCAAATAATATTAATAGAACTGACGTAATGTGAAGTGGATAATGGCCAACATCCACGAAGTATTTTAATTTTGCTAGTTGTAATGAACCTTGTACAAGTAATATAACACCGGTGGCAATCGAACTGAGAACAGCAACAGCAAGAGCGGTCTGTAATAGACTACGTTTAATAGGAGATGTTGAAACACTCGGAATTGGACGAGTTTTCATTGTTGCAAACAGCGTGTTTATCAAAATTTCTAAATAATATCGAGAATAGATTTAATGAGGGACGCTTGCGATCTATACACAAGGATTGAATTTGTCATTTTCCATCCGTATTGGTTATTTTGTAAGAATCTCAGACAAAAGAAAAGATTCAGGATAAGCCAGGACCTAACTTAGCTGAAGGATAAGTAAATGTTCATTTTTAATTACCTTAACATGGTTTCAAATATTTTTGCTTAAATATTGAACATTAGCTGAAACTATTTTGTTCTGTTAAATCAGTGTCCTCAATACAGATTTCCTGCCGTTTTGAAAAAGTAAGAGTATTTTATACAAAAAGAGAGAGTTATCATCCTGTTTCATCTAGTTTCTAAGAAAATACGCGTGTTACATGGGTAATAGAAATCCGTAACGACTCAACTGAAAATTTTTGAGTCATGGGCTCCCACTGGACTGGACTGAAATCTTTAGACTACGGACTGCTCTGAACTTGAAAAAGCTTTTAGAATTGATTTGGGTTGGTGAAAAAACGGTGGAAAACGTGTTGTTTTTTGTGTTGTTAAAAGTGACTGCAGCTCTGAAGCTCACGCAGAGCCATAAATAAGTGCATGCATATAGATTTCTTTGTTCAAATGTATGCGAATATACCCACGTCATCCATAACGGCCGGTAACTCTAGCTTTTCAGTCCATGGACTAGAAAAACAAACATTTTCAGGGGATCTGACCTGGATCAGACTTGAGACCGCTCTCGAACTTGAGCACCTCTTTCAACCTTTTGTGTACTTGAATATTAATTCTTCTACAAAAGAAAATGAAACTCACCTTCACTTAGAACTAGCTACACTAAACTAAATATAAATTGTTGTATGAATCAAATATGAAAAAAAAGCATTTACTGATTTTTCCGTTTTAGAGCCTTGAATAAAGTTAGATTTGATTATTTTAATGAGTAACAACAACTTTTTATTTTCACGAAGAGAAAGAAGTAAAATGATACATGAGCATGTCAAATACTATACACATTTGTTCTACATACACAATATAGAAACATAACAAAGTAAATATAATATAGGGAACTGTTTACAAATCGTTTTTTTATAACATGATAAATACAACATATTGAGACTTAGCCAACAAGAAGATAAATATGTGTAATACGGTTGACTATTTGTAAATACACATCCTCTCTTAAATTGACCTATCCCCAACGAACTGATGGTTAAATAGTGAAGAATAAATAGAGAATATAAGTCAACTTTATAATATAACTTGATGAAAATGAGAAAATTCCTCTCATTAAGGTCTATTATCAGATGTACAATTTATAGTGACTTTTCTCATTGTGTAGATCTAAGACTAGCAGACCCCGTACTAGATGACTCTGATAATGCACAAAAACACATTGCCACTCCAAGAAATATCAATATTGGAACTAAACCGTTGTAGTTAACACTGGTTAATTAAACAAGATAATTGAATCATCGACTATATGTATTCGATACCGCACACTCACGGGGGAACTGTCACAACTGTCTCACGAGTTACAACTCCGTATTAACATTTGGAAGTAGATCTCGGTGAAACTAAGAAAAGCCTAAAAGCGTTCGGGCTCATGGTCTATTATCAAAAGTTATGGCCGTTTTATTGAATTTTCGACCCATAGTCCAGTATTTTCGAAAAAGTCGAACTGAAGAATTCTGATCTAAAATCTTACCTGTATATAGACTTAATTGTTCTTAGAAAATCTTGAAATTTTCAACAGAAAGAAATGTATCCCTCTCAATATATTGAATTTCCAAAAAATAGCCAATGGTCGGGTTTACTTGTTAATTCAATATCTTGCGATAGACACATTCGTTCCTGTTGAAAATTTCAGGATCTTCTAAGAACAATTAGGTCTATATATAGGTAAGATTTTAGGTCAGAATTCTTCAATTCGACTTTTTCGAAAATTCAGTAAAGCGGCCATAACTTTTGACCAATAGGCCATAGGCCCAAACTCTTTTAGACTATTCTTAGTCTCACCGAGATCTACTTCCAGCGTTAATACGGAGTCGTAACTCGTGAGACAGTTGAGGCGGTTCCCTCGTCAGTCGAAATTTGAACGTGGATAGTTTTCACCATTTGATTTGATTATGAATATTTACGTTATCAGATCACTCAAAGTCTTTAATTTAAAAAAATACAATCCGTATTAGCATCGACCATTTAATACGAAAAAGTTTTAATTTTATAAAGCATTTTCAGGGACATCGACTAAACAAGCAGTAGATCTGACCGTCTGTGGTTGTATATCATTAGATTATAAAAAACGACCTGAAGCCTATCTGATCCAGTTATGGTTTCTTTTTGATATATAAACAGCACTATAAAAAGATTATGCCTTATATGCGACGCATTTTTTTTGTAATAAATCGAGCACGAAGTTATAACATACTGTGGAACATATAAATACACCGTCTTCAGCGGCACATTCATGCATCCACTAAGGTGCTAAAAATTTGTTTTCAAATCTATAAAAAGAGTTTGTCCCTGAAGATGTTCTGAAATGAAAAATTTGTTCCCTTCCCACTACTCGACTTGTCCACATAACGCGACACTTCGTTGATCAAGTATTTTTTGAATTTTGTTTTCCAAAAATCGATAGGGGCGCATCACTAGACGTAGCTTTTCACGCTGATTACGAATCTGACCTTTTTCTTGAAGAAAAAATTAATTTTCAATATAAAAGTTTTAATTTAAAATTATTAAAAACTTTAATTTCAATTTTCTGACCCAGATATTTTGTTCAAAAAATTTTAAAAACATACCGTTGAATAGAGAATTCAATTCTCTACAAAATGGCTCATTTTGTTTTGAGATCTATTTTTCAGTCGAGATACAGTGGCTGTTTGAACGTTTCAACTTGCGGCTCGGTCTGAAAGCTCCTGAGAAATTTTCAAACTTTATTTTCAACTGGAGTCTTTTCAGGACGCCTAGAACTACACAGCATATAAGTATGAAGCTTCCTGAACAACGTTTAGGGCCTAAAAATAGTGCGACAAAAAAGTGTGTCACAGTGTTACTTTAGTAAATTGGGTTTTACAAACAAAGTAAAGGATTCTGAAAAAAAGTTTTTTTTAGCAAAAGAAACCTCGTTACCTCCTCTATAAACTTTACTAAAGACACTTTTCATTACACTTTTCATTAGCTCTTCTAAATTCGCAGGAATTTACACTTTAATGATGAGTAGTTAGAATTTACGGTCTTTTTATGTCACCGTGTTGTCGATCTAAAAAGGTTGTCTGGAAGCTCGAGTCTTTAACCAAAAATCTTCGTTTTTATGCTCGAAGTAGAGTAAGAAGAGCCGCGTCGAATGGCGCAAAAACGAACTTTCTAGCTCTTATAGTTTTCGAGAAAAATGCAAATTACTGTGTCAAAAATGTCACAGCGTTACCTTTGGACAGTACTTCAGTATATTTTGTTCAAAGATACATGTTTTCATGCCACGTTTTAGGATACATGGAATGTACCGATTCGCATAACATTTTCAGAAATATCCATATGTACGAACATATTCCTAACAAAGCGTATTGGATGGACTTCTATAAGTAATTCTGTGGATAAAACACATTTCTGAACAACTTTTTTGCCAGTATCATATAACTTGCTGTTTATTGATATTATCGAATTTTTCAGATTATGTATTTTATTTGACATAATTATTTAAACACTGATATTACCAGACGTTTTAAAAATATAATAGAAAAATTTTGGTCCAATCTCTATCATATTTGTTACTCGTTCATACAAAAACAAATAAATAATTGGTGTTAAAATACTGTGATTGTTATCATATAAAACTGCTACTTCTGTACAAAAAATCGAAGGCGCGTAACGCTTACAAACGACTGAGTTTCAAGTCAAAAACAATATTTATATAAAATAGTTAGCGTTTTCGTATCTCGAAAAGGTCTTACTAGTTTTATCTGGTTCAGTGCTGGAAATCTCTAACAATCTTTAGCAATTTCACGATAAAGTTGTTATCTGAACGTATTTTTCATGCTTGCCGACTTGATGAAGATGATCACTCTCATCCCTCAGGTGAAAAACGTCTTACAAGATCTGATGTTTTCTTATAGAATCTTCTCATAAAATTATGTGAGATTTTATAAAATATTGTGACAGCTTATTATAAGCTATTAAAATATCGTACAATAACATATGAAATCTTGTTGTATGTTATACAAGAAGTGATAGCTCATCCGTATATTATAAATTTTGCTACGATATATAGTATATATATAGGGTGGTTCAAAAGTTAATTTACCGAGATAGACACACACTATTTATATTTTACATCATAATTATTTATCTACGTAAGTTTTCAAATTGTTTGCCTTAGTTATAGTATATTTGTGATAAATAATTGTGATGTAATTTTGATGTAAATAAAAATAAAATGTATATAATGTGTGTCTATCTCGAAACTAACTTTTGAGTCACCCTGTACATTATCAACTTATAAGGTAAAAAGACTTAGAATTTCTTTTGTTCCCAAGCTTCACTATCAATGAGTTGGGCACAAAAGAAAGTGCATGACTCCCGAATGTGACGTACGAGATCAGGATCCTACCTATATTAGAAAATAGGGAGGATAACTCAGGTCGAATAATTCTACGATAGGATGCTATGCAATTCCTATTGGAATTTCGTAAGAGTCCTATAGGAATCTTATAAGATCCGGTCGGATTCTAAGACTTCTTATAAAATTCCTATAGGAAAGTGGTAGACGTACCATTGGAAAACGCCAAAATTGATTGCATTACAAGATATCATAAGATCTTACGAAATCTTGTGATAAGAACTTGTGTAAGCTTTCAGGGAATTTACAAAAACATAAAAGAATTCATAAGATCTTATGAGAAATACATCTGAAAATTTAAGCTAATATGCTTACTTTTCGCTAACGTTGACTACCCTCTTCAGTAAGCATTTTTCAGAAATTCTGAAACTTCTGAAAACAGTATTCTCGCAAGGAAAAAGTTTATCCTGAAAACGTTTTGGTTTAATCAAAAAATGCATAATGGTGAAATTTTTTGACCAGGAAAAAATATCTTCAAAAATGTTTGAGAACTATATTATTCGACACAGTTTTTAACGCTGACTACAAATATGACTTTAGTTTTTAATGCAAATACCCATAGACTAAGAAGAGTGGGTTTTTCTGAAAAACCAAGGAATTTTTAAAAACTCTCGTGTGTGGTCGAGAAGCATTGACGTTTATTTGTGCTATCTGTACGGGCGTATTATAGATTGGAAAACATATACACAAAGTTTGAGCGAGTTGGTCTTATGAATTCTTGTATGGTCTTCTAAATTTCCTGAAAGCACACACAAGTTCTTATTACAAGATTTCGTAAGATATTGTGAAATTTGATGATATCTTGTAATGCAACGTTACCACATCATATTTCAAGATTCTTTGCTCTGGATAGAAATTAACTTCAAGTATGGAAATTTTTTACTCTGAAATTCAGTTTTTACTGAAAACTCTCTTCGAGATTCGAAGTAACGTGGAAATACTGTTGACTTCAAATAATTGAGAGTATAGATTTTTATACGTTAATCGAAGTAATCAGTAACAGATTGGCAGAAAAATAAAATTTAGTGATACATTTTTAATTGTTAAATATAATTTAGTATAATTTTACCAATGTTAAATGCAGGTATGAGTTTAACCATCAGGATTTGATTTATGCCAAAAATTATAAATCATTTTGTTCTGTCATTTCAGCCATGCTCACGCGACAGAATTCCAGGTAGTAGACGAAAAGAATTTTTAGACAATTCAAGATATAAAGAAGCTGTTATGATTATTGAAAGATCCTGAATTGTTGATTTTTGTTTTCATGCACCAAGGACTCTACTATTTTAAAACTCTCTGTCGCCGTTGACGTCAACCGTTACTAACACTGGGTAGCAACAGTTTTTCTGAAACATAATTTGAGCCCAACCAAAGGCCGGATCCGGTTTTAATATTACCTGTCCCTCAAAGAATAATAAAATTATATATGCGAACACCTAATGGCAACGAAACTGCATAAATAGGTTGATATTTTTTCTATAAATTAATGTAGCGAATTGACTGTGATGGTAAATATTGGAAATTTATTGGAAATTGAAGAAATGTAAAAAAAATGTAAAAATAAACCGAAAACAGCAATAACAATATCTTTTAAAGTGACGCAGAACCCAGAAAACATTTAATGGCGACAGGAAATTTAAGTTTATGCTGAAAACAGTTGACTGTGGTGTTAGAAGTAAAAAATGCATTATGTAGGTTTAAAGCGATTTCGATTTGACAGGTAAATCAGTAAGACGATAATCACAAATTGATGACCGTTAAAAATGATTTCAGTGAATGATCAGAGTTTCTAAAAGTTTTGTGTGAAGTCTCGAACTTCAAGTCCTCACGATATTTCTTAATCGGACGGTGAGTAGTCATTGACTGAAGTTGGCTTTGTAACGGCTGCTTCTGGGCTCCCACTTGAAAACATCAGTCACCTCATCCCATTTTAGATAGGAAAAGAACTATTTCTGTCGAAGTTCGATTGTGTCGGACTTTCACAAAAGTATTCTTTTTTTAAGACTGCTATTTTACGTCCAAATAAATCATGACTTTAATGCTAAGAAATCTAGAAGTGTTCTTGAAGAAAGTTCTGTGCGGTAATTGTGTATGTTGGTGTCAGGATGCACTGCAAATTAAAGATTATGGACTTCATCTCAAAAAAGTACGAGAGAATAAAGAGATATTGAAAAGAAGTGGTACTTGAGACTTTTAATATTCACGAAGTGAGTCAGTAATATATGAATTTTTATAGTTCGGAAAGTCTGCAGAAAGATGAATAAGAAACGCAAGATCTAATCAATTAGTATGACAGAGAAGTAACACAATCCTACTGCTCAATGGGACAAAATTGGAAAAAAAAGGCCAAGATGCGTTGTATCAATCACTAACGGCTGTTCCAGAACAAATTGGTCACGTAGTATTTTCACTTTATCTCACGTTTCTTACACTCCCTGGAACTAGGTTTTTTTTAAAAGATTCATCATACAATTTTCTACAAAGCCATATGTAAAACGTTATAAGTTTGTTCCAGATAGATTTTTTATAACATGAGAAGTGAAGACCTCCATGTACATTCCAAGTACAAAAATGGTGATCGCCCACGCAAAGATATTTCGTGATTTAAATGATGCCTCGTCATTCGATACCGTTTAATGATGGATAAAAATGATTCGACACATATGGAGAATCAAAACCACCCAGTCGACAACGTTTTGTACAAGCAAAGGTAACAATACGTTTAACAACGTTTAATTCGGATCTGTCCGAAATTGGCCAGAAACTTGAACACATCACGAGTGAATGGTCATCAAATATTGAGAAATGATCTTGGATGTTGAGCCTACTAAGTCATCAAGACGTACACAAACTAAACAAAAAATTTTTCCAAACAGATGATTTAAAAAAATTGATTATTTTCGGATAAAAAAATATTTGATATTGGTGCTGTCTACAATTTTCAAAATGACAGAATATGGGCAGTAAATCGACCTGAAACTGATAAAAGAGATGGGATGAAAAGAACAGATAAATATTCACAAAAGTCATGGTTTGGTTAGGACTGTGCTCAGAAGATTTAACAATGTTGGTGATTCTGGATAAAGCCAGTTTTAATCATGAAAGATATATTAACGAAGTGCTTCCAGTTGTGTTGAAATGTGATAATAAGATGCACTGGGCGATTATTGGACATTTTAATAGGATGGCGCGACGCCACATAAACATCGTTTAACACAACAATGGTGTGGTGAAAATTTTTATTCATTTATTCCCACAGATTGATGACCTGCTAATAGTCTAGATTTACACTCTTTGGACTATTGTATTTGGAACGAATTTGTTCAAGCAAGGTACTGGAGTAAAGTAACATCCAAACCGGCATTAATTCCTGGTGAAACTTACTTCACCTCTCATGTTATAAAAAATCTATCTGGAACAAACTTATAACGTTTTACATATGGCTTTGTAGAAAATTGTATGATGAATCTTTTAAAAAAAACCTAGTTCCAGGGAATGTAAGAAACGTGAGACAAAGAGAAAATACTACGTGACCGATTTGTTCTGGAACACCCGTTAGATAAAAATCAAAGAAAATATCAACAAAAATCGGTTAGAAACTTAAAAACTGTATATACAACTTATATATTGCAGGTTTTTGTTTATGGTAGATAAATAAACTTTTTCAAACTATTTTTTTCTCATTCTACCGTAATAATTCATTTTACGTTCTTCTGCTAGTTAACGTGATATTGTGCAAATGTGATTGCTGACTTCTTGATGTTTCTTTAGAGATAAAGTAAAAGCCAAACGAATTTGCAATAGCAGCTAGCTGATTTGAGAGTATGTGAGAAGTTAAACAGTAATAGATGAAGTTCTAGAGTTATTTGCGCGATTGGTTCTAGAAATTATAGTATCTTGTATTGTGACTTCCTGTGAATGTATTGATTACATTTTTGATTCTTTTCCAATATAATTTCTAGGTTTAGAAACGAAGCACAAGAAAATACTATTTAATAGTCACAAGTTTTCCTTTTTCGGTGATTTAGACTACCTTTTATTAGCGGCTTTGACTATTGATTGTTAGGGAATATTTTTTCTTCAAAAGCTTGGTTTTTTCTTTCTTTCAGACTAAATAATAACTATGCAGCAACCACCTCAGTCATCTCAAGATGTATATTTAATGATACGACGAGCAAAACTAACTATATTTACTGATGTAATTGAAACGACGACGGTTCTCGAACTGAAGAAAATCATCGCTAGTATAATAAAAATAGATCCACAAGACGTTCAGTTAGCATACAATAATCAATCGATGGAAGATGTCAAACGACTTCAGGAATGTGGAATATCGAGTAAAGATGCTCGACCTCAAACTCCTGTACAGATTGCATTATCAATAAAAAAAAACGACTCAGATGAATTGGACAAAGATGATATTGTTCCATATTCGAGTAATTCATCGGATGATATCATACAACCATCAGTGGTTCATCAACAAGATTCAAGAGGATAAATATACGTATCAATCACTGCTGAAGATCTTAAAAGTGATTTTTTTCAATGCTCAAATCATTTTTATCTGTATATTATTGGCTGTGTTTTTTCTCCATCTTTTTTAATCTAAGTTCTTGTGTCCAATTCATATTTATCGAACAAAGAAAACATTCAATGTATGACGCAATAGGAAAAACAATTTGAAGTTTAATTTATGAATAAAAGTTTTGTTTTTTCAATTAATTAACCTTCCTCTCAATTTTTGTTCAAGCAGATGGATTTTTTAAGTTCATTCTAGGATTTATGAGTGACACTCAATAATGCGAAAGTAGGACAACTATTTAAAATAAACACTTCTCGAAAACATGTAGTATGTTTTGATACAATGATCACCATTCCAAAACAGGAGATTTTTTTTTCAAAATCACTATGTACTAGAATCAGTTTTGAACTCCATTTTTTTACCCGCACTCACGATCCTTCCTTTGTTTTATTTGTACTTCAGACTGTTAAATGATGGATACTAGTGGTGATATAAATAGTAGTACAGCCGCTATTCCCGCAATTCCGAACGACGCTGGCGATGGAAGATGGATGGCTATTGTGAGTTCTATGCGTTTTTTTTCGCCACTTTATACACAAATGTTTTGACTAGTTTGGTTTTTGTAGCATGAGCGATTCGTCAATCTTTGCAAAAATCAAGATCCACAAGTAATCTTAATTGGCGATAGTCATATCGAACGTTTACAACATTTGGCAGTAAATAAACATTCATAATTATGATATAAAAAGAATTTAATTATTATTCTTTTCTAGTTTTGGAAAGACTTTTTTGAACCGTTGCATTGTTTAAATTTTGGAATTGGAGAAGATCAAACGCAGAATGTTTTGTGGCGTACCATCAATGGAGAGATGGATATTTGTCATCCACAATGTGTAGTCTTACTCGTTGGTACTCAAAACTATCAAAATTCCGCTGATGAAGTAGCTCACGGTATATTAGAAATTGTACGTGTTATCGAACAAAAACAACCTAAAACAGTGATCGTTGTATTGGTAAGAAATATCAACTATTTTTTATTAGTGTAACAAACTGTATAATATGACAAAGATGAAAGCATCTCAGATTTTGCTTTTAGATAATTTAGTTCAAAAGTAAATTCGTTGCATTTGAATGCAAAGCTCCAATGTTCGATTACATCAGCTGTGTAGTGTTCTTTTGTGCTTTGCTTCCATTCTTATCTCTCTCATTGAATTAAAGCAGATGTAGACCGACGAAAAAAAATTCCACTTTCAGTGTGTACACTGAAATGCAAAATGATTGCAAAAAAAACACCTAAAGTGTATTTAATCATATGTTCTTCCTCCCTACTGTATTGTGAGAATGTTTTTGAAGTTGTTTTAGTTGCAGTGGACGTGGATTTAATAAAATGATTATTAAATAAAAATTTGTTTTATTTTAGGCTATTCCACCCCGAGGACAAAAACCGAATCCAGTTCGTGAAAAAATTACACAAATTAATTCAATAGTTGAACAACAAATGAAACAAACCTATCCAAAGCATGTCTTTCTACACACGTGTAGTAACTTCGTACAAGAAGACGGACTAATTTCACACTTAGACATGAACGATTATTTACACTTTACAAATGATGGTTATGAAAAATTTCTTGATCCATTACTCGAAAAATTACAACAAATATTAAAATATAATCGAGCAGATGAACTTCTTTCAAGTGCAAGTAGTACAAATCTTGCGGAACAGTCAAGAACAACAATTAGCAAATCAAAATCATAGTTGATTCTAAAATATGCTTATAAATATGTTCAGATCAGTATTTCGTTTCCATTCGTATTTAATAATGATCTGAGGACGTTTTACTGTTAATTGTGCAATGTCCTTCTTTTTCCTTTTGAAGTAACAAAAAAAAAAATTACAAATTCTTTTTACACAACTGTGTGTTTTCAAAGTTTCATGTAAAAACGTTTATATGCTGACATGTCCTGTTTTGTAAGAAAGTACGGTGAGTTCATAGTTTAAAAAGTTAAACAGATTGTTTTGATGAATTTAGAAATGTTTATACAAGGAGAATTGTTAGATTTTTCGTTTTTATGTTTGCGCATGTCACTATAAATTTTACATTTTCTGCCATTGTTAATTTTTTTGTGAAAATAGAATAAAACTATGCGTAATATTGATAGAATGATGTAAGGCTACCTTTGGTACAGTGAAGTTCATGTTTTTTTTTCAAACAATTTTTGGTAAAGAGTGTTGCTCTGTTACTTGAAGTTATATACGGTTTGTATATAAAAAATAATCCCATCCGAAAAATTACTTCTTTATAGAAACCTTAGTCGATGTACTGTGTATGAAGATGAGAATACTCATTTAATCCATTCCACATATATCATTTGTATGAAAGTGCCATCAAAGTATATCATCTTGTTTTAATAAAACGATACATTCCATCAATCAAAAAAATTCAGATTTTCGTCAGTGTATGCAATAACAAAACAGAAGAAAATAACAAAGCAATAAAACGGTTACACTGGATAAAATGAGAAAAACGCTTTTTGCCTTAGACTGTTCACATTCGTTGTAATGGTTGAATTCCAAGTATTTCAAAACATTGCTTCATAACATTCGCAGTTGCTTCACATAGTAAAATTCGTCTATAATTAATTGTTGTTTCTCCTACGAGAAAGAGAGAAAAAAATATTATCACTTTTTTCGAACTTAGATTATCCTTTTCACCGAACACTTACCAGTAATTTTATCTTTTTCTATACAATAGCATTTATCATAAAAGTCGGTGAATGCTGTTGCTAACTGATACATATATTCGCATAATGCATGCATGAACAAATCATCTAATAGTCGTACAAAGACATCGGAATATCTCAAAATACATTTGGCTAATTTGAATTCACGTTGATCGGTCTCGAAATCCAAATCAATTTCAGCTGCTTTTTGTTTCAATGTTTCCTCCTTGATACCGGCATTACGTGCGATTGATCTGAAAGTAAACATACATCAATATATCAACAATAATAAAAGAAAGTAGACTACCTTATTCGTGTATACGCGTACAACATATACACAGCTGTGTTTCCTCGATCATCTAACATCTAAATAGATAATACAAGATTTTCTATGTTTTGTTCAAAAGAAGGAAATTAGTTTTATATATACCTTATCAAATGAAAATTCATAAACAGCTGTACGACTTTTCGATAAATCGGCATACTTAATACAACCATACGCAACAGATTTTTGTGCTTTGCTAAGTTCATCAGCACTTAATACCTAAAAATAGAGCAAAAATTATAGCTTTTGTTTCATATAATACTTATTGGCATACTTTATCACGTTCTTTTTCTTTTAATTTTGTTAACGAACGTTGTAAACCTTCATCCAGTAAATCTCGAAGTCGAATCGCTTCACCAGATCGACTTTTCAATTTTTTTCTTCAATATAGAATACATTTAATAGTTAAAATATAGAGTACAAAAAAGATCTTAGTATCCATACCCGTCTTCACCAAGTACAACACCAAAACCAACATGGTCAATGCGTACATCACTCGTTTCATTTATCCAGCCCGCCAGTTTTGCACCAGCAAAGACCGATTGCATATGAAGAGACTAAAAATCATTTCCATGATTATTAAAGAAAATTTTCATTTTTATTTAATTTAAGACTTTCAGATCGTTTACACAACGCTCTATTTAGAGACAAAAGCTGAATAGAAAATCCTTATTTCTACTTTTGAATTATATTTTCATAGAAGTTAATTGATGAATGTTATAAAAATGACCACATTGTTATTAAAAACTTAGATAACTGCTAAAACAGCTTCTGAAATTTTATCTTCTTCACAAAAAGAAATAAGGAGTATTACCTGTCCGGAATCAATAACGTATATAATCCAGTCAGCCTTTTCGTCAAGTAAACGTTGTTTAATACACGCCATATCGCTTGTATCATACGTAAAACCTCCATCAGATTTAACAATTGTCATTGGCACCGTGATACCAGGTAAAAACCACACTTTTCGTCCTTCTTCTTCTTTCAATAATTCTGAAATGTTAATAATCATTTTTAAAGCATTCCTGCAAATCCGCACACATAAACATTTAATATACGTTTTTGTTCAAGTTCGTCGACAACGATTTCCATCATTGGTTGATAAAATGATTCACCACGATCAATTATCCTAATATCTAATTCACGATAGATATATTCGAAATCTACAAAGACCATAAATATATGTTTAAAATTAGTTGAGTGACTAAATGCAAAACATACCTCGTCTTGAAACTTCACAAATAAGTTGCCATGCATGTATAATATCGGGATCATAAGATTGTAATTTAACAACATTTTGATATGCTCGTTTTTGAAAATCAGGTTCATCATCAAAACGTTTTTTAGATGTCTAAAATGAAGCGAAGAAGACGATGTTTTTTCGAGAATGAGATATTGCTCTTCTTACCTTATAAAATGTCAATAAATCGTGAATTGGTGGTGAATTGTGAAGATATTCCGGAAATTTGTCTTGAAGATGTGCAATTAACATACCAAATTGCGTTCCCCAATCGCCAAGATGATTCAATCGTAACACGTTATAGCCGAGGTATTCCAATAAACGTGCTATACTGTCACCGATAATTGTCGATCTAAATGAGAAACAAATGAATACAATCATAAAACTCGAAAATCGTTTTTCGTTCTAATCAGCTTTTTCTGACAAGTTAACTAATTTATTAATAAATAAATTATTTACCGTAAATGACCAACATGCATTTCTTTGGCAATATTTGGTGAAGAAAAGTCGATAACAACTTTTTTGTTTTTACTATTGATATTCGGTGGTAAAGCACCGTTTAACAGAATTTTTCGAATTTGCTTTGAAACAAATGTTGGTGCAATATGTATGTTGATGAAACCAGGACCAGAAATATCAACCTTAACGATAATAGAAAAAGAAAATTCAGGATCACAGTGGTCAGTTTTTTTTATTTAAGAAACTTACACTATCAATAATTGGATGTTTTGGTATGTGCTGAACGATGGTTTGTGCAATCTGTTTAGGATTTTGTGGGCTTTCAGCGTTTTCCTGACCTAATTTCTAAACCCGAGAAAAAATGTTTAGATGAAGTTGAAGGAAGTACAAAGATCACAGTTGAATTTGATTTTGAGTTCATATATCCACCGTTTTTCACATACCTGTGCAATTGGCATGGCACTATTACATTGATAATCGGATGTTTTTCCTGGTGTTATGATCACTGGTAAATTCTGATTATTTGGATAGGCTAATTTTATTGCTTGATCCAATAAATGTTGCACCGAATTTTGTACGCATACGGAATATGCGTCATCTTCTTTCAGTTCGCCATTCATTATAAAGTGTGGATTGTTACTTTTAGATGGCTTATTTACACCACTGTTGTGAACAGCCGATTTTGTTGGTTGTTTACTTTTTAAGTCTTCAATTCTCTAAGAAAAATAGAAAGAATTTATAAATGAATTATTTACAAAGCTGTTTGTTGCGACCTACTCGAACGAGGATATTAGCACGAAAATTTAGTTTGTCATTTTCCGTTCGTAATTGATCTAGTCGAGTATTATTTTGAAATTCTGGTCGATCAAATAATTGACTTTCTAAGTGTTTGACATGTTCTTCCTAAATCAACAAAATGACAATAGTTTCACATATTCGTATAATTAAATTCTTACATGATTTTTTTCTTACCAGCTGTGTTAAATGTTGTACAATGTTCTCCATTTTAAACGATAACTATATATCTCAAAAAATAAAATCAGAAAAAATAAGATATACTCAAATAATTATGAGTCAGTAAAAAAAGTTAGATGATGCAATAATATATATTTTTATCATTTTGCGTCAGAAATTTCAAATTAAAAAATTAAAAAATTTTTATCTTGATGAAATCATCAGCTGTTAGTAAACATTGGAATATCTATGTGATGGCTTATGTGTGTAAACAGTTCGAAACACGTTGATGTCATTTTGGTATTGAGTAAAGTTGAGCCAAAGAAATAAAACGCAAAACAATAGTTTCGACAGGAATTGTAATGTGAATTTTTACACCTTTTTAGTGTTGACAAGACTAATCTGAATATATTACGGCAGTCATGTTCACAAAAGTGTGTAACTTCATGCGTCAGTAACCGATGTAACAGGCGGTGAATTTCTCATGGAAAAATTGCCCGTAACCCTTCGCAAAGATGTTGTTACACTTGTGCAAACACTTACTCATTTTTATATAATTTTCTTGAACTCGAGTGATTTATTTATCCTCTGTGTTAAGAAGTTATAAACACAAAACCAACAGAGATTTAACATCTGTTTATTTCTGATTGATGCAAGAAATTTTGAATGAAAAGAACTACGGAAAGCAGATGAGACTAAAGTATCAAGTAAACATGAACAAAACGGTGGTTAAACGATCAATGTATGATGTATGTGCTGTAGTCCAACTTCAAATTTGAGTTTTGGCGAACAATTGATCAGTCAAACTTGGCTAATCTTTATTCGGAGCGAAACGCCGTGAAACCTAGTCTCTTAGCTTTATCTGCACTTCCCTGATGACAAGCACAATGTGTTTTGGGTAAAAACTCACTTTGAAAGAATTCCCACTCTGTTTTATTCTTCTTAAAAAGAAAATAACAAAAAATGACTCATCAGTCTATGAATACATACATGTGGGAGAAAACTAATAAAATTTGTTCTTGTCGTATTGCTTTGAGTGTTTACACTTAGGTCGCTGGTGTTCAAAAACTAACATGACATGAAGAATAAGAAAAAAACATTATTGAAATGCGCCTATTTCTGATTAAAAAAATCTGTATATTTTATGCTAAGACTACTTGTGTTACACACACTCTTTTAGCAAGCCTTTACTTTTAGATGGCTGGCAGTAAAAGACGCAGCAAATTGGGTTAGATACATTTTTTGCGCATTCATTGCCTTCCTGCTGTCAACACTCTCAGGTGCGAAAAAATGAAATCGAGAATGACAGCAGTGAACTCCAACGAAGTTGATTGCATTTATGGAAATGAAAGTGCGAAAACTGCGGCTGTGAGACTAAAAAAAGACTTCCTAAAGAATTCTGTTCCGACTTTACTTATTTCGTGTTTGAGAACAAACTAGGAAAACCCAGTTTGATATTCAAAGCAAACTGGGAAATTCCATTCTGAAAAAACTTTCATTAACAACACTGAGTATGTACATGGATTATCATTAGAGCATTAAAACTTGAATGAGTTCTTCTGATTATATTACGAATGAACCAATATTCATGGTTTCGATGAGATTTCAGTTTAGGCTCGTCACAAGAAAGTATTTTGAGGCTTTCACAAATTTACACTGCATCATTATTTTTAATCACAAAGTGCACACACTGTAAACAATTTTCAACACTTCAAATGTAAAAAAAGTCATGAATGAAGCGTGGCATATCACGCATCATTCATGACTTTTTTACATTTGAAATATTGAAAATTGTTTACAGTGTATATATACCCTGTCAAAAAAATTCCAGTGCGCATGGCATGCCATCGGTCACTGGCACTGACTGGCACCGGTGCGCACCCGTGCCGATATATTTCTGCCGAAAGCGTACCGCACTGATAATTTATTTGATCAGTTCTTAATATGGTTGTTTATGCTGAATTTTGTATTAGAGCGCGGCATTGATCTGTACCACATTGACATACCAAAACCATGCGACATTGCCTCGGCACTTCTCTTATAAGAAGGAAAAGATGAAGTCAGAAAGACATCCCAAATATTAGAAGTAGACTGTAGCATTAATATAGACAGAAATTGACAAAACAAAATGGTGATTGAAAACAAAACTTTGGCATTGGTACGCACCGGTGCGAGATTATTACATTCTTTCTGGCACCGATGCGCATCGGTGCCCAGAAAAAAAATTATTCGGCACCGGTGCGCACCCGTGCACAACCAGTACCGATAAAATATTTTTTTGTAGGGTACTGCCAAGAGATTTTACATCGGAAAATTTTTCTAAGGAAAAGAGAATAAATGAAAACTTGTAATACTTAGTATATTGCTGTTTTAGAAGCCAAAAGTTACAGATATTTATCTTTAAGGTAAAGCCTTTTAACTTACTAAAGACCCAACGCAAAACTGAAAAATTCAAAAAAGAATAATAGAAAATATTATTTATTATTCGATAAATGTATAAGAAAATAGAAATAAAAAAAGAAAAATTAACTAAACACGGAAGTAGAACTCATGTATAATTTTTGTCTGAGTTGGATTTCATTGTTCTAGTTGTTATGTAGTGTTTGTCTTTCTTAGCACCGTCGTTTTTGGATACGGAATTTGTGCACTTGACGTTCAAAACGTCTGATAAAGCAAAAATCAGCATTACAACTGCCACACATAATGTTAACTCTCTTGTCCGAATTGTGGATTCGTTTGAAATGTTCAACAGGCTTCGTTAGTGTCTGATTATTAACTTAACAAATATTACAGTACCACTTCATGAACACCCTAACTTACATAATAATATTGTAATACAAACAGTTACAATTTCTCAAACGATGAATGAAAAAATTGCCGGAGAGGCGAAAAAAACGAAAATTTGTGAGTCAAGAGAACGTACTCTTTATTAAAACAGACTACACCTACCGGGATCGCTCATTTCTTCTTCGACTTGAGGCACATTCTCTTTGTCAAGCGTTCATGCTACAGCTTGTTCTAAAGAAAAAGAAGCTTAAGGAACCAATACTTTTAGATGAATGTACTAGTTGCTTTACACTTTACGAAGAAAACAATATATATGTACATCATTGCCAGAAAAACAGAGTGTATTCGTACCTGCTGCACCAAAATCTCACTCGAAATACATGTGAACTCGCCAAAGAAAAGTACTATTGCCTGTCGTCACTGCGGTTTCGGTTACAAATACACTTTCTAATACGTCAAACAGAGTTAAAATTTGAACTAATGAAAATAGTATGTAGAACCTCAGCAAGAGTCAGAAAGTTCAACATTTACTTCTAAGTGCTGTTTTCAAACTGTGTTAATCCTAGCAATCAAAAATATTTCTTTTTGTCTTCTCAGGCTTATTTCTTTTTCCACATCTTTCATCCGACGAATGGTGCGTCATCTGCTTTAGGAGGTGCCATGAATTGGGTATATTTATATAATTGATTAACGGCACCTATCTCAAAAGAAAAGAAGTCCATGAAAATCTCATGAAGAGTATGTCATTTAGACATCAGTGCGAAGTCGAGATTATTATCGACTTTTGGCAAAAATTATCCCTGTCGCTGCATCATTGCGTTTTCTAAGAGTACCTATAGTAAGGTGCTTCTGCACCCGTTCTTCAATTTATACAGAGCTTCGAGTAGAGAAGATATGACTATACTTATCATATACAGAATCAAAAGTCCTTTAAGAATCTGGTTGTTACGTTCTTATAAAAGTATATGCAACCTTATTCTCCATAAGCCAAAGGTTTTGGGGATTACTCAGAGTTAATTGAGTTAAGTTAAATGAGAACTTAGAGTTAGGGGAAAATTACACTGAAAGGTAACGTATTCGAATAATGGAAGAATCTCGAAATTCAAATGTACTGCTACAAAATAAACACTCCTTTATGTCAGGTACGTGTTTTGATGCTAAGATCCTATAGAGTTTAGCATTTTCAGAACTTTCAGAATTAGAAGCTTACACAACGAGCACAGTCACGTCTTTCTATCTCTATAAAGTGAGAGAAGCTATAGGAAAGTTCACCAGACATTCAATTAAATAGTACTATCAAAAGGACATATGTGAGAAAAATCTTAAATTTTTCATGAGAAAGAATTCTTTATGAAAATAAACTGTCCATATACTGTGATTCTGAGTGAAGCCAGTTTCCTCCCTCTTTTTTTCAGAAAAGTTGTGATTTGAGTTGAACATAGTCTAATGTAGAGGAAAGTCTGGGCTATAAAATGATACCACTCCCAGCTCTCGATGACCTTCCTTGAAAAAATTATGAGGTTTTTAATTTTTTCCTTCAAAGCCTAGAAAATCGCAATTTTTAGGTTCGTGATCATTTTTTTCAGGGATCGTAATGTCACTGGATGAAAATCGGATTTTTCTAGAAAACCCATAGAAGAACACGTCAGAAAATTCTGGGCAAAAATACATCGATTTTCTTTTTCGATGTTCTATCTGTGATATAAATTTCGCCTCGATCCAACATCGGCTTCCCCGATTTCCAAGAGGGTAAAAAAAGAGGGGCGGCGGTACCCTTAAGATCATCAGGAAGAATTATAGCGTTACGTTTTTCCTGAGATTTTCATTTTCTTGTCTTCCTCAGTAGATATTTCATATATATATGTTGTAGGCAAAATTGGAATCTAGACAAATTCCGGTTTGCAGTGCTGTTGCTCGTGGGAGACATACAGTAAAAGGCATAGTAGCCAGCCATCTAGCAAGTGCAACAAGAGTGTATAAATAAGAGTATACTGGAATGTACTAGGAAGAATATATGTTCTAACAATCAGCATCGAATATGGTGAAGAAATTCTGGATCATCGTCTCGAAAAAAAAACGCCTTTTTGACTAATTTCTTCGTAACTCGATAACAATGACTCCGTAATCGGTCAAAACAGAACATTCTAGACAAGTTCGTCAGATGCACCGAATATACTCGTCATTAGTTATTTAGTACTTACGATACGATCCTTAGCATTTACAGAAAGAAGCGTCACGTATAAAACGATGAAAACTAATAGCTAAATGATTTTTGCAACAGTGACATGTTTCTTTTTAGGTTCATATATGTGTATGTTGTAGCGAAACTTAAAATTCAGTCAAATTTAAAATCTGCATAGGCAAAACTAAAATTTTGACCAGAGATTTGCTAGGCAAAATTAAAATTTTAATTATGGCCAGGCAAATTTTAAACTTTAAAATCGGTCGCGTAACTCGATCGATCGCGAAGCTCGTACCTGAAACTTAATTGCATAGGTAATTACCTGATGTCCTTCAGTGATTTTCTGATTTACCTTGGAAACAACTGCTCATCGGAAATGCGAGCAGCATTATCACCAGTACAGGACAGCTTTGTCCGTTTTCGTGAGGTATGAGATGTAGATTGTCGAGTACGTTTCGGAGTAACTGATATCGCCTCCTTAGTTAATTGAACCTAAATAGAACAAATCATACAAAAGCTTAATGATTGGTTCTTTAAAGGAACGATATGCGGGTTTGTATCCCAGTCATGAAAGTGATATTCTGCGACGCCGTTTTGCCTTGTCTTTCATTTTGATCCTATCGATCGTTCTTATGTATTCCACTGATATGCATGCGTATATATATAAATATATAATACGTCATTTCTCTTTCATGAACAAAGTCAAAGGAGAACAAATTATATCGTTACTTCCCGATCTTCGCACACTTTTAATTAATTTCAAATTGAGATCAAAGAATCTTCAAAGGCGGTGGTGAAAATGTGAGGAGTTTGGGAATGAACCAGTTTTTTATATTATCAAAATTCATCTATCCATATATATCGGCATTGCATATTGATACACAGTGTTCCCCCCTCATTGCAAACTCCGAGTAAGTGATTTCGGAGTAAGTTACTCCAAAATCACTTACTCGGAGACCACTTACTCCGAGTAAGTGGCACTCGGAGTAAGCAATCTTGAAGTAGATCTAAGAGTAAGGTACATATGTTACACAAAAGAGTAAAGTACATATGTTAACCTACTTTTCAAAAATACCCCACTTGCTTGATACCGCATACCATAGCGATCTAAACCATAAGCATCCAAACTCTCTTAACTAAATTCTTCTAAATCTATTCTCAGCACTGGTATTACGAAATCTGTCAAAAATAATCGAACTCGTAGATTATGGACGTACACTATTTCTTTTGCACATATTTCGTGTTTTATATTTTGTAACTTCGGCTCTTTTGATTATATTATACATACACAAATGCAGATACATGTTGATATTCATGTAGAAAAGAATGATCATCTTTTTCGGAAATGAATGCTTCTTTTATCAACCGTGTGTGTGTGTTTTACTTATATATACGAGAAAATCAACACATCGATCTTGATTAATTCCTAATAGGATTCCAGTACAGAAGTTACGGACCTTTTTACATCGCTCGGTAGAAGACAATCTTGACCATCTGATGGTAAAGATTTTTAATTTCCACGAGGTAATATACGGTTATTTTATATATGTATATAAGTAGGACTCGACCATTCGAACATATATTTCTGAGATACACCAGTATTGACATTTTTTTTCACATTTATCCTATTCTGTTTCTGTTTAAAAAAAGAGATTTGATTAAATCAAAAGAAATATTAATTTTCTCGTATACATAAATAAAACACACACACACGGTTGATAGAAAATACATTCATTTCCGAAAAAGATGATCATTCTTTTCTACAAGAATATCAATATGCATCTGCATTTGTGTATATATAATATAATCAAAAGAGCATAAGTTACAAAATATAAAACACCAATTGATTTTTTTTGATAGAAACGAAAATTTGTTCTATTTTATGGATATATTAGATTTTTATGTTTCTGCAAATAACAAAAACGAGAATGATTTTCATCTATATCAGGGTGTAACGAAATATGCGCATAGAATATAGTGTACAGCCATATTCTACGAGTTCAATTATTTTTGACAGACTCTCTTTAAGAGAGTGTCAAAATGTATTCCGGTCTGTCGGTCGCTATTCCTCTATTGCGCTGTTTCCTCGTTCCTAAATTCCTCTATTCCCCAATTATTCCTCTATTATAGAATTTAAATTCTAATTTATTTTATTTTATTTTGTATAGTTCGGTTTCTTTGATTGTATTGTTGATACATACATCGGCATATATATACTTCCAA
>CAJNOQ010002231.1:0-25521 GCA_905250885.1 Didymodactylos carnosus | reverse complement strand
CACATAAAAATGTAGAAACATCAACAAACAAAACAAATAATTTTCTTATAATAAAATAATTCTGTTTTTTTTTTATCAAATTAATAAAGTTTTCATAACAACATGTTGAGATAACTTGTTAACAGCACATATCTTTTTATTGAACCATCTTGAAAATGTTTTTGAATATTTTTTACTCTTATCGCAAAAATAACGATATAGAGGAAAAAAATAATTTTTTTCTTCTATTCACCGTTTATTGTTTCTTTTCCTTCTAGTAAAATATAAAGAAAAAGATGTGACTAGGTAGCCCAGACAGACAGTAGATTATATGTGATTCATTCGACTGTCAAATAACTTAGTACATTTACAATTTTTTTAGATTTTCTTGTGTCATCGTAATACTTTACGTTTATTTTAGACACACCGACCGATGAAAGCCGTGTCCTAGAAAACTCTTCTATTTCCTTTTGATTCTAAACAAAAACTTTATAACAACAACAAGTAATATCGGTCAACAAAAATTAACTAAGAAGAATCAAATATTATGTAATATTAGCCGATAATTTTTCGAACGAGTTATTGTTATCAAAAATCAAATATATTATCCTAAATATTTTATTCCCCTATTTTTTTATATTGTCTCTTATTATAAATATAGAAAAATAACTGAATTTATAAAATTTCATCTTCTCATCAGCAGATGTTTGATTTTATTGTTCTGCTCATTTCTTGTTTAATTTGGGAACCGTTATGACAGCCGGAACAAAGATACGACAACGCGTGAAAAATATATCTAATACAAAAACAACAACAATATCAGTAAAAAAATTTTATCATTTTGTCTCCGTTAAATGTAAGTATCTTTTCTTATCTATTCGTATTTAATTTTGATATTTAGATTTGATTGACAGATTCAGTAGCCTAAAGAGAATATCTTGTTTCTAGCAAGGGTGCATTCGATGTACGCTCATAATCCAATTCGATAACATAATGATAAGAGCTCATATGAACTTGAGCAATAGAACATAACAAACTAAACATAGTAAACAACTAATGAATCTGAATCGTTGATGCTTAGTAACTAACTTGTTGTATCTTAAGAGTAACTGATCGATTTTTATTCTTCTAAATCAGTTTTTGGGCTAAAAAAACACTTGATCTTGTGTCTTCAGTTTCAATGGTCTCATTCGATAACTGTATCGAGACTGTGACAAGTGCGTGCTTTTGCTATGTACTCAAATTCTCAGACAGATATGAATAAAAAAACAGAATTATTTTATTATAAGAAAATTATTTGTTTTGTTTGTTGATGTATCTACATTTTTATGTGAGAGTCTTCTCTCGAAGCTAATGGGATCCAGGCATTCTACTTTCATCCGTTGACTGTCAAGAAAAATTATATGCATTTTTCTACTTCAAAACAACTGTAGATTTTGACGAACCGCATTCATGATTTTTAATGAAACTTTTTTTGACACGTTTGTGTTTTTAGCTGACGAAAACACTAGCCTATCGTCACACGACTTTGGTATTTACGAACACCAAAATTGTTCATTTATTTTATTTCCAGGTGCATGGTAAGTAGCATCACTGATTATTTAACCTTTAGCTGAATGACAGACATTTATTTATAGTTCTGTCATAATGACTACAGATCATGAAAAACATATTCAAGGACTTAAAGAGCTCAATCGAATTCATGTAGGCTATCATAATGAACACGTACAATATCCTGTACCGGTCATAGTGTCCAAAGATGAAGAGTGGTCATATTCACGTCCGACTACTCAGCAAACAACAACAGTATTAGCATCCCCATCATCAAACAACAAAAAGGACGATGATGAATTTTGTAATACTAGACAATTACAACATAGTAGGAAATCGATACAGACAACAGCATCGACTAGATCAAATTATCGTCAACTTCCTTCACATCGTTATTCATCATTTTCTCAATATCACATACCATCACTAACAACAACAACGCAGTTTCGATCAACACCGAATACAACCACAATGTCACAACATCACAATAACAACAGTCCACTCGATGACAGATTTTCCTGTTTGTTTCCGCCACCGAACAGAAATGTTTCAGAAATAAATCAGTTCGACAAGTCACTTCAAAATTTTACAAGCGAAAAACTACCAACACGTTCACATCGAAAAAATTCAAACAATAATCGTCTTCTATCACCACCATCTCCGACAAACTCTACATCCTCATCATCATCGATTTCGTATTCACTCACACGACAAACAACAGCAGCAATACCACAAGTCACAATAGATTGTCCTAAGGTTAGGCATCCGCCAATATCTGAATATAATCATTTATCATTATCGGGATCATCAATTTCGTCTTGTTCGGAAAATGAAAGAAGAAAAAAAACTGTAACATCATCAACATCATCATTTCCTCTATTGGAGAAGCAGTTAATAACAACAGAAAATGATGATGATGATGATGCTTTGTCCGATTCATCATTAAATCGAATATTGACTAGTACCACGAACATGGATAGCCAACAGCCAATTACGCAACGTTTATCACGGAAAATTTTTGCCAAGTTATTTCCATCATCTTTTTCCGTCTCAAAATCCTAAATATTAATTATCTTTTCGTTTGTTTATTGCTAATCCGATAACAGTACCTCGCTTTTTTATCTTTTATCAATGTATTGTTATAGATGTTGTGCGTGCGTGGATACTTAATAGAAAAAGATATATAACTGTTGTGTATGTGTTCTAGACTAGATTTCAGTTCTGAGTTGGAGTGAAAATGTCAGCTTTAAAAAGTCGAGTTTTGGTTACAAAAAGAAGACGAGATAGATAATAGTAGAAAGCAAAATAACTAAAAAGTACACAAATATTTTCGGACGAGTTTGAGTGTTATTGTCCAGTCTTTTTTTACTTAAAAAACAAGAAGTTTAGGTTCACCTATTATGTCGTCGCTGTTGTTATGTAACTTAGTTTTCGCTTTATTTGTTTTTGTTTATTTTTTTTAAATGAATTGGGCATTCATCTACCCCTTGGTTGTTTTTACACATATGATACCTTCATGTCATTTTTATTCATTAATTCATTGTCTTGTTTATCTAAACAGAAATTCATTTTTTTCGATTTTGTATTTTCCGTTTGTTTATTATGTATTATTATTAATATTAATTATTCTAGTTCTGATTCTATTTTGTTCGAATCATAGAAGAAGAAAAAAACCTCTATTTACATACATATGAAAAGATGTTATTTCGTTAAACAAAATCATGATCACAAGATTGTCATGAAAGAATTTTCAAAATACAGTGAATAAAATGCTAATCAACGGTTAGTTGAATTTTTGCTTTTCTTACTGCTCGAAGTGCAACAGCTGTTATATCTATTCATAAGTATAATAAGAATAACTTCTGTATTTTAAATTTGAAGTCACGTCATATACCACATTGTATCTTTAATAAGTATTAACCCACTAGTAGAATTGTTTGGTTCTAGAGACGTGAATTGAGTTTGAACTAACTTTTTATTCTTTGTTAAAAATAGCCTTTCGTCTATTTATTCGTATTAATTGAAATAACGCATATGCTGTGGTGTAGTGTCGACAAGCAATAAACCGTGATATGAGACCATAGAGGGCGTACTATCAATGTGTTTCGCTAGCTGCGCTCGGATCTATGGATACTCATGCGGTAATGTGTTGAATCATCTTTTCAGTAAATGAGTCTTGTATTCAATTCCATCTTAACATTTTCGACTATAAACTATCTCAAATCGAAGTGGATCAGTCTTTCCGCTGTCCTTAGCAACGCAGAAAACTGCTATATGATCATGGTACCATTAAATATACGTTAAATGTCATGTCAAATGATAGAAAGCACATCCGTCTGATACAGTTTTGTTAAACAATCGCCTTATTCTGTAAAAAGTGAGAAAAAAGATTATTCCAGCAAAACAGAAAATTTGTTTATTTGTACGGTTCTTTTAATGATAGAAGATGCTTCGTTTGTAAATTCTTATAATAAATGCAGGAGGTCAATACCCGTAAGGATGTACTTTCGTTGAAACAATATTATTCCTCTTAAAGAAAAAAACGTGTTTCACCTAGCCTTTTAGATGGCTGCTAGCAGCGAAACAGTACGAGTTATTGTAAGATGTCGACCGTTCAACGAACGAGAGAAGGAATTGAAATGTCAGGTAAGCTTTAAAAAAACGTCGTTTTGTGCCTTGTTTAACTGCTAAGATGTCTATTTAAGTCTGTCATCAGTATGACACCCGCAATATGTCAAGTTGAATTGCAAAACAAAGCTCAACAACAAGATCCACCGAAACAGTTTACGTTTGACTCCGTATACAACGATGATTCTATAACTGAAACTATATATGCTGACGTCATATTTCCGCTGGTCGAAAGTGTAAGTGTTGTTTATTTGATTCCTATTAGTCATATTTAATATTACATACATAAATCTAGGTTTTGGAAGGTTATAATGGGACAGTTTTTGCGTACGGGCAAACAGGATGTGGCAAAGTGAGTCCGAATTAAATTATTTCATTTTTAAGCAAAATTACACATTCTTTTTTTCATTTATAGTCGTTCACAATGCAAGGTGATACAGACCGTAATTCACCACAAAGAGGTGTGATTCCAAGATCATTTGAGGTAAACTAATTAATCTTTATACAAAAGAAATTTGTCACATAAACGAGAGAATTTATTATTTTTTTATAGGTAACTATCTATAGAGAAATAAGAATATTCTTTCGATGTCTTCAAAAAGAAGCGCTCTACTTTATTTCTACTAATCTAAGTCAACTTGTTTGAATCTTTTTTATAGCATATATTTGAAGCAATCACTGTTGCTAGTAGTACAAAATATTTAATTCGTGCTTCATATTTGGAAATATACAATGAATCAATTCGCGATATGTTAGGAAAAGACATCACAAAAGCACTTGAATTAAAAGTAAGAATAAGTCTGCGCACAGTATTTCTAATGGATTGATTATTAATCTCGTAGGAGCATCCAGACCGAAGTGTTCAGGTTGCCTCTTTATCATGGCATCAATGCACAAATGTAACAGATTGTGAAAAATTGATGAATAAAGGAAATAAAAATCGAGCTACAGGAGCAACATCAATGAATGAACATTCATCTCGATCACATTCAATATTTACCGTAATGGTAGAAAAATGTACAAAAAGTGAGGTGGATGGAAAAGAACATATTCGAGCTGGAAAGCTGAATCTTGTTGATTTGGCTGGCAGTGAAAGGCAAACAAAAACACGTAAAATGCTCTTTTTTTCTCTCTTAACTATTGGGGCTTTTTTTCCATTTATCAGGATATTTTGTATTTTTTAGACGCTGAAGGAGCAAGATTAAGAGAAGCAACACGGATCAATCTATCATTGAGTGCACTCGGAAATGTTATTTCGGCACTTGTTGATGGACGATCAAAACACATACCGTACAGAGATTCCAAATTAACAAGATTATTGCAAGATTCATTAGGTGGCAATACAAAAACCCTTATGATTGCTGCTATATCTCCTGCAGATGATAATTATGAAGAAACGTTATCAACATTACGTTATGCTAATCGTGCAAAAAATATCAAAAATAAACCAAAAATTAATGAAGATCCAAGAGGTAAAACTTGGAAACAAAACTTGGAAGTAAAATCAGTCAGACTTTTTGTCTCACCAAGATGATCTGCTTTCGAATAGTGTAAATGTTTACTAAACTACATTTTTATGGTAAATATCAGTAATTATATCATGTACTTAAAAATTCTAGATGCTCAAATGAAATTATTACAAGAGGAAATCAATCGTCTCAAAGCAGAACTAGCATCACAGTCCAGTGGTGGACATGTATTGCCATCTTTCAATAACGGCGAAGTAAGATAAATGTTTATCTTTGTATTTTTTCGCACATTTACCATGTTGTTTATTTTTTGAGTAAACTGAAAAGTTTAAGGTCGAATACTTCATCTGTTCTATTTTCAATTAATCTAAATCACTTTCCCCATGAGCATATTAGAAGAACAGAAACATGCACGTTTATGTAATAGTAAATGCATAGAATCGAAAGATGTCATTTCTTTATCGTATTTTAATTGAAGGGTGCATGTATTTAAAACATGTAGGATGCTGCAGTTCACCCCTCTTATAAAATTTGAATCTACAATTTCTATATGAATCTGATTTTATTCTACCAGAAAGTGTTTCAGTTACTTGACTAAAATAAAAAAGCTGCTTCCAACTTAAAGTAAACATCTTGAAAACAATGTTTTTATATTCTTTCCATTTCAGGTTGATTTATCTGTGGTAATCGATAGAGACGAAATAGAACGAGAAAAAGAACGTTTGCGTACTGAATTTGAACGCCAAGCATCGGAATTGCGTCGACAATGTGAAGATGAACGAACAAATTACCAAACTGAACTGGAAAAGTTAAAAGCAGAATATAACGAAAAAATAGATTCTTTGGCGAATGGAAACGGTGTTGGTAACGATTGAGCGAGTACCCATACCATGCTAATAAAACTTACAAAACTTTCTGTTACTTAGAACCGCTGCCGAATGTACGCCGTGGCAAAAAAAAGGGTGCAAGACAACAACAACAGCAAACAGTCACTAGTGATGGCGATCATAATGACAACGGTGCACCAAAAGATCAACAAGAAGTTAAAAAACGTCTTCAAGAATTGGAGGAGAAGATTGTTGGTGGAGAGGAGGCGAACAATGAAGAGAGAAAAAAGAAACGTAAAAAGAAATTAAAAGATATGGAAGAGAAACAACGAAAACGTTATACAGAAGTAATTAACGCGGATGATGATGATGTCATGTTTCGAGTTTTCGATAATGTTCAAGAAGAAGTAAGTATCCTCTTCGTTGGAGTATTTTAATTTTATACAGTGATCTTATTAAAATAAATACATATACTTTTTTATTCTGATTTTTTTTATGTAGCTTCATTACAAGAATAAACAATTAGAACAAGAACGTTTAGCTAAAAAACGTTTAGAAGCTGACAATGATGATTTACAACATGAATTTGAACGTGATCGTGAAAATTATTTAGAAACTATACGTGATTTTGAACGACAAATGAAATTATTTAAAGCAATCAATGAAAAAATTTCTAGATTTGTACCAAGAAGTTGTAATTATTTTAATTTGGATAATATTAAATCACAAGCTAAATATGATGATGAGAAAAGTGATTATATTTTACCACCAGTAATTACTGAAGAGCTTCAATTACCACCAATGCCAGTAAGTAATCAGACGAAGAATGAACTAATTGTTAATAATCAACAACGAGTTCAAACTCGTTCAGCTGGTTATACGAATGGATATGTTGCAACAAACGGCAATACTCGGAATGGATATGGGATGTATTATCAGAATGACGCGGACTATGACCAGGATCGATATGGTGAAAACGATAATTATGGTTCAAATAGTCAATTAGAATTAGAAAAACACTATACAACACAATATGAACCAATTCAACCACCACTTGACATTATGAGACTAAAACGACAAGAGCAGTTGTTAAGTGAAGGTCAACGTTTACGCCAAATTCAATCAAAACCAATGAATGAGGATTATATGAGTCGTCGATTAAATCCATTTGATCCACCAGCACATTTGAAAAAGAAATATGGATAAATTTTAAATAAAAACAAAAGATGTTCAATCAATATATTCCGGTGAAAACAGCAGCCATCAGGTAGATGTTGTGAATTGGTTTTTTCCAATAGAAAAGTCTTAAACGCGCATTTATTTTATGTCATTTGCCTAGCATCAGACAGACATTTCATATATTTTTGTATCATTTTTTTTCTCTCCACGCGTGTATTATCCATGCTCTTTGTACTATCCATGTGAATATAAGCTTTATCTGTTGTTAGGCGAGCGACTAGTCTATATTTATTTTTTATTTATGTGTATTTTCACACTAGTCAACATTATGGCAACGAGAAAGACGTCATGTCGGTGACATATTGATGTTAGTTTTTTTTTTTTGTTCACTAGCAGCTCAACTCAACTAACTCAAAAACTATTTTTCTCATATCAAACCTTTTTTGTTTTCGAAATCTCGCTATGTATCTATTATATATTTATTAAATACTTCAGAGGAAGCAAAAACTATTTTTATAAGCTTTTGCTTTTATTAATGTAATAATAATCACAAATTGTTGTATGGAAGTTTTCCTTTTTTCTTAACAAAAATGGTTTTCAATGTTAGAAAAAAACAATGGGCTAGTTAACCATTGTTTAATTAAGCAATTCTAGCTGTCGATCTTACATACACTAGTATGAAGTTTTAGTACATTCTGAAGAACTTTGCTCGCACTTAAGTTTTTGTTAATAGATCTAAAAAAAGTTAATTGAGCATTACTCGCTTAGTCCTTTTTTTCCTGGCAAAATATTCAATCAAAAATTCCTAAGAGACATCTATAGAGGGAAGATTATTCTGCCCATCCATACCCGCAGTCCTATCTAGGGCGTTTGTCTATGATCAAATGGAAATTTTTTTTTCCAGTTATTGCTTTAAAAATATTCTGATTCGCTGATTCTGAATAGAATTATATCAGAATCTTTGTTATTCATATACTTTACAAGCTTATCTTTCATTATAACAACTGGTATATATTTCAAAAATTGATATAAATATGCATGCATTGTACATTTCGTTCACGAAAGACAATGTTTTTCAAAATGAGATATTTGTTAACAGAGTTATATATCACGCGTATGGAACAAAAAGAACACTTTTTTTGCAGTTGATCGCATAAAATAGTCTATATGTGAAGAAAAATTTCTCGTCCACGCATGTATATTATATTCTCTTTTCTATTGCATGTCTCACTATCTATATTTCATCAGCAATTCAAACCTTCCAGTTTTGCAGCTCAAAAAAAATTTTCAAAAATGTGTGGCCGTCGAAGAGGCAGTTAGTTGCCCATCTATGTGTTTTTACGAGCCTGTTCGTGCTCACGGACAGTACGAGCATAGCCGCAGCCATGATAATTCCGATGTTCGTACATATCTCTAGTTCTGATGCACCTGATAAAACATCTTATTATCGAGTGAAAAATACTATTGTATCTTATGATATTTTTCCACATTCTAAAAAGTTTTAGCCCATTTTTGTGTGAAGAAGCACTATTTCTGCGTTTCAGATTACAGAGATAAACTAGTTCAAAAGTATGGGTGTAGCAGTAGTCTTTCAAACCATAAAACGTCAGAATGGCTTTTCTTATTAGAGAAAAAACGTTAAAAGGAAATAAGCTTAAACTTGAATCATCATCCTTTTGATTAGATTTTGAGTTAATCTTACGGTTTACGAAATGAACGGTTTTTTCCCTAAATTAGATTGGATTGCAAGTCAAAATTATTCCTTAAACATCAAAGTAAAAACTGAATTCCAAGAGAAAATATACTAATGTTTATGCTCTTTCTTTCACCAGTAGTGTACGAATATCTGAAAGTTTGTAGTGAGTATGAAATATACATTCCTCTAAGGTTCGTTGTAGCATATATTCAAAAAGTAGGGAAATGGTAGGATTTCAAATAGATTTTATATCAAAAGTAGGACACGGAAAAGTACGTAGAAACGTTTTTGAATCATGCTACTTCTATCCAATGATATCACTTAGATAAGTAATAAATACGGTTACAATTCAAGCAGTCTCTGTTTACCCTACAGTACAATTAAGTCAAAGTTACAATATTACTACTATCCATTTCAATGAACAATGGAGTCGGTTGTAAGTTGAATAACTCCGGATAGGAAGCAGCTAGAGACCTGCGGTTTTCAACATTCGAAAGAGAATAATATTCTTTATTAGTAAATATCGAAAGCTGGTTGGTCAACAATTGACCAATCAGGTGAGTTTTCGCTTGACATATTGGGCACTGCCTGGAGAAAAGATTCCCCGTTAGATTTGAAATTCTAATACAACCATTCGATAGAGAAAATTGTTCTCTATTGATGTACACAAGGCCCAGCTCTTTAGCTTGTGCTGTTCAGGAAATATAAGTAGTTTCGTGAGAGCCCCGATTTCGGCCAGCTGCCCTTGGATCACTCCAAAAAACCTCGAAATATAGGTAATCGACCATGCTGAGTCGAGTGGTAATATTTATTTTCAGTTTCGAAGCGACTGAAATCATTAAATTAAATACTTCTGAAATTTTTATATTCGGACGTTATGTCGCGCTATGAGGCGTATTGAGTCGATATTTCAAAAAAGTTTAATCTAGCGAATTAATTCGCTTCAAAACTGAAAATAAACTTCACCACTCGAGTAGTATATTTCCTTCAAATTCTAAATGTGTAAACATGAAGTAGGAAAGCCGGGCTGACATTCGAAATTTTCTGGAGACTTTATTTATGTGTTTTGTCCATAATGTTGTTTTATTACCATTATTGTATTACTAAAGCTATCTAAGCTTATACATACATCACTAAGTACAATCCATAATGTTTTTCGTGCGCGATATGGTGCTTGAATAGATGAATTTGTGGGCAAATGTTGAAAACTAGTATTTTATTTAAATATTATGTAGAAGAATGTTGGAACGAAACATATAGTTTTGTAGACAACTAAATTCTGCATCTTCTAATTATAAAAGATATATTTTTAATAGCAGATCGAATAATTTTTCTTTTGCAAGAGAAATTACAATCTAAAATATTAGAGTAGCAAACAAATGTGAGTCATAGATCATGATGTTGTGAATAAACTGAAAATTTCAAAAAAAACCTAGAACAATTAAATTTTTGTACATAAATTTACTAAAAAAAGTACGAAATGTAAGATAAAATCCTGACGATAGGACGTTTATGAAGCAACAACGTATTCTGGATTCCAGTAAGGGTTAGGTCAAACCTTTTTTTGGTCAAAGACAAAAGTTCTTGTGTAGTATTTTTATTTTCGATTTCAATCAAAATATTTTTTTCTACTTTAAATTAAAGAAAACAAACTTTCTAAGAGGTGGATCATGGTTTCTTGGTCACCCTTGACCTAGTGATGAATACGTCGCTGTTATGAAGTCTGGACTTCTAAGAGCTTTAAAACTCATAACTTGCGTGTAGAGACGGTCATGTTTCTCGTAGCGTCTATCTAGTTTTAGTAGTACTGGTCGTTATACATATCCAGAACTTGACGGCTTTCGATCGTGTAACAATTGAAAGCGTCTATTGATTCGTTCACTTAAGTGAGCGAATCTATCTGGAACTATCTTAAAATGATTTAATAAAAGATAGAGAAGAGATAGATACTTCCACTGAGCGATCCTCATTCAGAATTTTGTCTGCATTTTTTTTCTGGTTGATGTTGCTACTGATAAAAAATTTTTGATTTTTTTCTATAAATCTTTTTTTCTTGACTATCATACCTACACATACATTGACGACTATTTCTCACTCGCAACTTTTTTCGCACTCCTACTGTTTATTTATTTTCCACCATAAAGGTGTTAGAGTTGTGAATTTTCACCAATCTCTCTTGAATTCAATCATCATCATATTTTTTTCTTTAGCACATCTAACGAATTCGACATAACTAACTTCATTTGATTTTTAACCGAAATAAAATATAAACATTTAATCTCATTCCAGTTCTAATATTCGATGGATAGAAATCGATCTTTCTAAAATAATAACGTACTAATAGTCCAGTTGTGTACATACAATAAAGTGATGTAGAGAGAATCAGTTAAAAATACTTTATGTTATGCTATAAAATTTTGGCGAAATTTCTATTTTAAATCTTAGCTTTTCGTATAGTTTCCATTGTTCTTCCTCTTCTCGTTTTATACCAGTACAGAATTTATGCTACTTGATATGCTCATGTCAATTAACATCTTTGTTTCTCTTTCGGTGTTTCTTTATGATCATTATTAGTCTATTATGTGTTCGACTATTATTAACAAATGATTAATCTTTTTCTCTTTTTCTCATCGGTCTCTTGTTATACCCAATGCTCAAGTTTAATGTTATGATGAACATAGTCACAACATGCAATTGATTTGAAAGGAAAGAGAAAAGAGTATAGGAGGAGCGATCAAATTGATTAAAATAAATTTTTCTACATTAATATAAATGAATGAACGGTCAGTTTAGTTTAGAATATTTGTATGTCACGACAGAGAATGAACAAGAGAGATTAGAAAAATAGTGATTGGCTTATAAACAATTGGTTCTGAGTTGAAACAGTAGGAGGTTATCACAAATTAAAAGGCGATGATATTTTCTTCTTTATTTTTTTACCAACTGTTTTCAAACGAAAGGTGCAAATTGTTCTCGAGTCTTTGAACTTATGAAATCTTCAAGTTAATTTTTATAAAAAATTATAAGATTCTGTCTCGCATGTAACGAGTATAGTTCGAGTAAAAATATTTCACACACTAACTGTTTATATTATGCGCACCAGTTTGAACCTGTGAGCATCTCTTGAAAGTCACCTTCATAATCAATAGTGAATAGTTTGTACAGTAAGACAAAAAAAAAAAAAACGACTTCTCAAGTGACGTTTTATTCAAGCATGTAGAAGAAAGCGATGTGTACATACACACGACAGGAGGTTGTAGTAGAAAAAAATATAATAATTTAACGGCTGTTCCACAGCTTCACAATTGGGGCTTTATATTTCTTAATTGAACAGTTCATATATTCTCTCTTTTTTGTATAAAATAAGAAAATATGTTTGAGAGTTATGATTTACAAGAAAATTCAACAAAATCAATATATCGTGATGATAATGGTGTTAAATTACTGTATGTGTTAGCGTTTGTGTCCGTATTTGCCGTTTCTACACTACTATCATCTGTCGAATGTGATCTATCCGATTTTGAATTGATAGAATATGGACTTGGAATGGGAGAATTTTGATCATTATTTGTATGTTTATTAGGGTTGACTTCTTTTAAATTTTGAATATAAGAATTTTCATCATGTTCATCACTGTTATTCTTAACAGAACTGCAGTCATTTTCATCGTCTTTACTCGTTTTAATTAATTGATCTGATTGTCCTGATAATTTGGAACGTTTTGGTTCAGGTGCAAGTAAATTATCAATATCAAAACAACGTTTACGACTATTTCTTGGAATTGTTGTTGAAGATGAAGAGGCTAATAGTGAATTCATAGCCATTGATGGATGAATGTGTATTATTGGTGATAACGTATTCAAGTAATAGGAGGCCGAAGAGGATGTGGGAGTTGATGACAAAAATGGAGGAATACGAGTAGTCAATGAATGATTGTCTAGTGCAGATGGTGGTGTTAAAAATAATTGTGTATGATTATTAATATCGGATCGATGCATATCATCAAGATACCGATTGAGAAGAGCGGATGTTGTAGATGACAGTGAATTGTCTTTATGATTGGATAAACATAAATCATCAGTATCAAGTTTTGGTAGAGAGCTAAATAAATGAGACACAAATTAGGATCTGAGATTTATATATATATTTACCTAGATAGTTAAATAGCGCTGTAAATATCTCGAGTAGCTGATTAAATAAATACTAGAAACCATCTTTCACATAAATTACAAATTAATAGTTTACTGATCGTTGAAGTTCTAATTTTATGTTACCTATGTACCACCGCATCCTTCACGGAGATAAAAATAATAACGAAAATAGTTCTAAACCGAAAAGCGTCTCTCTAATCTACACATCATTTCTTGTATCTAATTTTAAGTTTTGGATGTGTTGAGCCGTACAAACTGTTAAATAAAATCTTTTAAAGTTATGACTTACTGTTCATGTGTATTGTAAACAATATCTGCTCCATTTGTTTGCATAATATCTTCTTCTTCTTCTTCTTCATCTTGCACCGCCAGTCCCATGCTTTTCCTTACACGACGTTGTGCTCGACGACGACGAAAATCTCCGTTTGAAAAATCTTCAGCATTTGCTGGATGAATAGCCCAGTAATGACCTTTACCATTGGCACTTCTACCAGCTTTGACAAAACAATCACTTAAATAAAATAAAAAAATACTCTTACACGTTTAAATATACTCAATCTAAAATTCTCTATGGAAATCTTGCAAAACATTGATCGTGTTTATATCAGTTATAAATTTCTATCACTCCATCAACTAAAAGTAAGAAAAATTAGAGTGTAAATTTTTACTTGAGTGACAAATTATGTCGTATTGAATTTCGCCAACCAGGACCTCTTTGTCGAAAATACGAATAATTATCTAATATCCATTGGTAGATCTAATATTAAACATAAACATTAAATCATTATTGTATTACTAAAGCTATCTAAGCTTATACATACATCACTAAGTACAAGTTTTTTTTCTGGTGATGATAATATGGCCATAGCAATTAAACCAATATATGAGTAGGATGGTTTTGGTTCTTCGCGCACAAATCTTAAACGTGGATCATTTCGATTTAGTGCTAATAATGCATGTGTAAAATCAGCTTGTGGATGAGTAAAATTATTGTATGTATGAGGTGGTACAGAAAATCTTAAACGTGCAGCATAATCATACAATTGTTGTGCACGATGTAAATCGTATAAGACCATATTGGAATAGGGAGGAATAATATTTGGTACAATACTGTCACCATTTGTTGTCGGTGTTGTTTTAGAAACAGTAGATGTTGGAGGAGTTGTCGATTGTGTGATGGTAGTGGTAGGTTTAAATATAGGCGGACCACCACAATAGTTTCTGATAATATCTCGCGGCATCATAACTGTTCGTGACGTTTGGGAATTATGTTTATGTATATCTCGGTTTGATATTTCTCAACAAACAACTTTGTTTGATTTGTCAACGATATCAACAACAAAGCGAATAGTTTCGTTCGTTTTTCTCTTTTTTTTCTCTTTTAAAAATTGACTAACTGTAATTTAGTTCTAAACGACATTTTTTTCTTCTTTTTCTTTCTTTTTTTATATTAAAACATGCATATATTTGTTTATAAAACGATCGCTTTTCGCTTCATCTTAGTTTTTTTTTTGAAGGCTGATTTTTGATGTATAGAGAGGAGAAAAATATTTGTCTCCCGTTTGCTGACAAACAAAACAACTATATTTCTCACTAATATTAAAAAAATAAAAATAGAAAAAAACAAGAAGAAAAGGAAAGGAATATAAGAAACAATTGTGATATATTCAAACTCACTACATGATTGGTTATTATACATGAATAAGGATTGGAGACATTAATATATGAAAGAGAAATGAAGGAAAAGAAAAATTTGTTGTTTCTCCAATTATTTCTCTCACATATTGAATATATCAAACATATTTTATTAAGCACAAAAAATTGTTTTTTACTCGTTTGTTTGTAAAGAGAGCAAAGACATACATGCTAAACACAAACGAGAATCGAAGTAGAGCTTCGAATTAATCTATAAATTTAGATAGTGCAATAGAGATAGAGAGATAGATAGTATTTACTGTCTTTAGAAATAGTATGCTGCTTAAAGAACGTATCGGAATCTGTTGGATACATATTTAAATTAATTTTAAGATAGTTCAATTTGACAATTTAAATTCAAAACTCTTGTACTAATATTTTGAACTAGATAATGTAAAGTTTCTGGTAGCAAAGAAAATAGATGGAATAGCATAACTTTAAGATTACAATTGTGATAATATGTATTCGAGAAAAATCTTGAAACTACGTTTTTCGTTTATTGTATACTTTTTATACTATGACAAGTAAAACATTGTGTCTTCAAATGATTGTAATTGAAAGTAGAGGACAATAATAAATAGAGTTTTGCTCATATTTCTTGCGTAGTATCATAATTTATATAACTTTTTTACTATATTTTTTCTTTTTAGTTTCTTTACTATTATTCTATATACTCTATGAAAGTAATTCAATCGAAATCAATGATAAGAGTTTTTGATTATCAAATTTTTTAAACCGAAACACTTGTTGATAGTCAAAAAAAATAACAGTTAAAACTACGACTAATAAAGTTTACAGCGTGTAACATGCTTCTTTTTTTTTTTATTTCTTATTTTTCAGACTTCAGAAGTATGAGGAGACCATTTGTCAACTAAATGTAATAGAATTTTTCATTATTATTTTTTTTTTGTTTGATTACGAAACTAAGAATAAGAAGAAAGGGATGTGATATTTTTGATGTAGATGAAACATCTCCCAATAGATTTTCATTGTACAATATTTTGCGTCAATTTGCCCATTTGAAATCTTTTTTTTTTTTTTTTTTTGTATTATTTTTTTTATATGAAATAAATAACAAAAAGTTAAGCGATGATGGCATTGTACGATCTCGCTCTCTTCTATATTCCGGAAACATCGACTTTTATTCTTTTTCTTTTTTCTTTATAGATTTTTTATTTTCTATTGTTTGACTCAGCATTTATCAAATATTTATAAGAGATAGGTTGTGAATATGAATACTTGTTCTAAGTACTATATGATGTTAAAGAAATATAAAATATGTAACAAGTTTTAAAACACAGTAATTACATGAATGGAGAGTTAAGTCCATATTCATCTTGTTTTATATGGGAGGGAGAGAAGAAAAAAAAAAAAAAGAAGGAAAAATTCACACAGTAGGTTTTTTTCTTTGTATTTAAAAAGTTAAAGAATAAATAATATATATATTGAGAATTGACAAACTCATTTTTTTTCTTTTTACTATAGACATAGTTTCTGTTGAAAATTATGCACTTAATAAAAATAAATTTTATATTCGATAACACAACAAATTGGTTAAATACACGGTTTTTTTCTAGCAATATAAATGAGAATTTATTATACACAAATAAAAACTAACCATTAAAATTTTCTTTTTATCAACTTCTAGACACTCAGAAATGATATATGAGCACGGAGGAGTATATTTCTGTTTATTAGAAATGATACAAGTGGTTATTTTCAAATATTAATGAACCATTCATATCTACTTTAGTTATTATTTATATATACGAGTAGTTATTACATTGCATCATTCATATTAGAAATAGACAATTATTTTTTCGTCGCGGAAAAAAGAAAATTTAGATAATATAGCAAGCTGATGCATATTCAATATAAATTTTTGACAAAAAGTGTGATATATTCCTTTTAAAATATTTAATGTATTCTATAGGTTTCATGTTATCACAAAGCATATCTATTTTTATCTACCCTCATTAAATGTGTTTTTTATCTTTCTTGTTCTTATGAATATGGTCATTTTTTTTTTTTCATCAGTTTCTTGATTAATATATAAAGTCATCATCATCATGTTTCAATCCCGTTGCCTTTAGTAATAATGAACTGTGAAGTTTAAATTACGTGCTAATTGATTGTAATGCAACGAGTGGGAAGAGAGAAGTGATAAGATACACTATTAAAAATAATAATAATCATAATGTATCCCTATACACGGTAGCTCTCCATTCAACCGTTACATATATATAAATATATAGAGAGAGATTGGTTACGTCTAACATCTATTGTACTTTTCATAGAAATCAATCGTTTCTGGAATTATCGTCAGGTTGTTGTTTAACGTTTAGATATATTGTTCATGTTTGACATCTTTTTCATTCAACGACTAAGTTTTATCCAAGCACTAATATTTATTTAGCTGGAATACTTTATATTTTTCTGGTAAAGTGGATATGATTCAAACTCAAAGAGTTTCCATTTTTATTAATAGTTGTGCACATATTCATCACATATTGACTATTTTGTAAAGTATGTTATCATTGTCTGACTTATTTTCATTTACTTTGAAAACTTTACTATGTGTTTTCACTAGATGAGGTAAAAATATGTTGATAGATTCCATTAGAACCTGCTAACTCAAACTTCCGTTTCGATCATTGACACGTTGTCATTTCGAAATTTTTTTTGCTACCAGGTGGTCAATGTATTGAATAAACGAAGAGAGAGATGTGTCTTCTTGTTTGGAAACAGTCTGTTTCATTATTTAATAAGTTGACAACAAAATTTCTTCTTTTTTCTTTTTTATAAGATTGTGTGTCTGTGATTCTGATGTTGAATAAAGTGCAATGTCGTTTTTCAAGCATTTTTCCGTTTTCAATTGCGTGACTGATAATTTTGTGTTGTGTGTGTGTGTATGTATGTTATGCCAACATGGTTGATAATATCAAATTGAGCCGTGAATAAGAATAAGAATAAGAGAGAGAGAGAGAGAAAAAGCGTATTGGATTGATGAGAGAAGAAAAACATTGAATGGGGCGGTGTACAGAATCCAATGAAACACCACTCTGTGTATACGATGCGAAAGAGAAAGAAACTATCGGTTAGAAAAACGAGGAAATTAAATATTGAATAGTTGATGATGATGATTACAGGAGAAGGAAAATAAAATACTTTATTTCGATCGCATCACGCAATATAAAATCTATTGCAATTATTCACAGTGTATCGACCATATTTTCAACTCGCCTCGATAAACGCTTAGAAAAAGATTTTTAAACTAGTTCCTGACTCTTTATTAGAAAGTATGACTTTTATTACGATGTGTTTGAGTTTTTCCTATTCATCAGCAAATTTATGTAAAATAACACAAACAATGAACGAAACTTTCACATAGCAAAAAAAAGTTAAAAGTTTGTTCAGATTTTGTTCAGACTGTAAAAGATTAGACCGTGATAAAACTACTGAAATATAGATTAAAATAGCGTCTGTTCTCGAAAGGTTCAATATCGTTCTACGAGGAGTCGATGTTCGAACATGGTTGGACTCAAGAACTTGGAAGACTGATTTAACCTGCTATTTCTTTCTAATCTCCACGAATTCCATTCACGCATGAAATAACATCATTGTTTAACATAATAGAATAATCACAACTATTGTTAGTGCAAATCCAAACATTGATGATTTGCATTTTAGTTTATAAACCCATATCTACAAATATTTATAACAAATATTTCAACCTAAAAACTGATAACATCTGAGCTAGGTCAACTGAGATGCATTAATAAAATGTGCATTGTCTCGCAGATGAAGATGAGCCAAAAAGAGATGTTATATACTCAAGATATAATAACTACAAATATAACTTAAACTGAGCTGACTTAGACTAAGAGTGCATCAAATCTGATCTTATTCACATATCTACTACAGATGAATATTTCCTATGAGGTACAGAGGCATTGTTTGCCTTTGTTGGTTGATATCTCATAAAATGCTAAGTCAATAGTGATCAAAACAATCATTTTATCAAAGAAATCGGTGAAGAACGTAATTTTAACTAGTGAATAGAGTTAAGTCTTGTTTATGTGATAACTGTGCAGTTGTTCTAACACGCGCTATTGAAAGATTACGTGAAGAACAATATAACTATGTTAATCTGTCTAAAATTCAAAAGCCTATAGGAACTAGCATCCTCAATAATTGAAAATTTTAATTTTCAAAGTTAAAAAGCGAATCCAATAGCTGAAATGAATCTCTGTAGATGAGTAATTACACTACTATTAATCACTTCCACTGTAATTTATAAAACAAGTAACTGACACAACAAATGAAATTTAAGTTCTATAGAACAAAACTAACAATACGTTAACCTAATTATCGAAACAAAAAGATAAATTTTCAATTCTAAACGTCTGTTTTCAACTTATTTATCTGGAGGGGCATATGCATTAGTAATATAATGTGATTTTTTTTCTGTAATATGAAAATGAGTTACATATGCGTAATTCTTTACCAACGAATGTTCTTTTCTCCAATGAAAAAAAATGCAACCATTATTTTGTTCTCTATGTGATTGAAAGCTCAACGAATTAAAAAAGATGAGCTTAATATGCCAGAAGGAACTGTCGTACATCAGACAGTGCGTGTGTATGTGCATAAGTGCACATCTCACCATGACATCTTCAGTTTGACAATCACATCAGTCGACTTAAAGAAGAGATTTGGAGTGTGTATATATATATGTATATATGTTGATGATAGTAACTAAATTAGTTAGTCATCAGTTTGCTAAATAGCTAAAAGAGAAATATGCTCATTTTTTTCTCTTTACTGTGATAAATGATATTAAGATTAACGTATAGAATAGAGAAAGAAAAAATAACTCTGCACGACACAAAACTAAAAAAAAAAATTCTTTTCATGTGAAGAAGAATTAGCCAATTTATGAACTCAAAGATTATAGTTTGAAGATAGAATCATTCAATGATCTTTATGAAAAAGAAATTAATTCATCTATTTACCACTAGTTGCTAATCAAATTATCATAACAAGTCTATTTAACAAAATTTTCAATATATATACAAAAAGAAAACGAACTATTGCCATTCTCTTTCTGAATAGGCGTATGGATTATTCTACTTTATAATATCAGAACAAAAGCATGTGTTCCACATCTTTTACAATTGCTACAAAAGTAAGCAAATAGTATAAAGATGAGTTTTAGTTGATTATGCGTAAGAAAATAGCTATGGATCCACAATTGCTTATCATTCGAATTAAGATTTGGTGAAAGCAAAGGTTCAAATTTCGAACAACAAATAATAAAAGTTTTCGAGTTACACCATGTTTTTCCATCAAAAAACTACATCAGATATTACCAGTGTTATAGTATAAGAAGCATCACAAATTGCGGATCAACTTACAACGATTTGGGCTTAATTATGGACTATTTAGAGTGGTTTTCTAACCATTAATCGTCTGTTTTCACTTATTTAAACGAGTAAAATTTTTTACTTTCACCTTTTTCAGTTATTTTTTTTGTTTTGTCAAACTAATTGTCGTTCAGACTTTTATTCTCTCTGTTTTACTATTCGAGTGTTCAACTTCACAACGTGATGAAGTGACACATTTTATTGGTGATGAGTTGATTATTCACTATACTGTTTTACTGGTTCTATCTTAATCACACTCACTTAAAGTTTTCGTTCATTGTATGATGACTACAATAAACTTCATATACGCACAGAAGAGATTAAATTTATAGATTATTCTGCATGAATAGAACTATTTCTTTGATTCAAGTGAATGTTATTGTCAACTAATTATCCTTGAATGAAGCAGACGTTTGAGAAGTTAAATTAATGCTGTTGCCTACGTTTTATAAGAATCATACGATATATTAAATGTTATACCAATCATTAACTACTAGATATATAAATCTTTTCACGATGATATACCGAAAAATTTGAAGATGATTTTCATTTACTAATTTTCTTCTAAAACTCGAGTGTTTAATTTATTCCACGTACTGTTCGTCTATGAGAGTGTTTCTCTATTTAATTTTCAGGACGTACTATGCAATCAAATTTTAACTAAAATTTGATTAATTTGTATTCATCAACCTAGCATGATGATTATTGTCACATATACATATACATATACAATATATTCATGTTTGAAAAGATTCACGTCAGGCATGCTGTTTCGATGACGCGCCGGTATGTACAATATAATATTAACAAATGACAATATTTATATATAAAGTTTGAGAACAACAAATTATCACAAGGGGAGAGAAACAGGTGCGATATATGGTCCTATGCATCTGTTAAACACTTTTTCTGCTTTGTCAAATGTCTATTTCCGATAATTCAAACTTTTATTTATACACGATTATCATCTTGACTAATCTCAATCAAAATTATAATACCGTTCCAGTGACAACGTCTTATTCGGCTAAAGTCATACTCTGGACAAATAGACAATCTTCTTAACAAAAGCAATAACTCATATGAATTACCTCGTCTCTGTTAAATTAGAAATGTATGCTAGCATTTATGAATTACCAGTCTTTCGTTAGGCTAGTATATTGTTTTTTTCCCGATGAAGTAGATTGAGTGAATTGTGTCGTTCAACAATAACGATGAAAAATCCTCGGACAGTCAGTTCTTGTTCCTGTTTTGAGTGGAAATAAACCGATTTTCGCAGCGGAATGTGAACATCTTTCTGATTCAAAAGATTTTCTGGTGTTCAAACTACACTGAAAAAAGGCATGCATTTTTGAAAACAAAATGCACTTCAGACACGTTAAAGGCGACCTTATTTTTTACCAGTAAAACGAAATTTCCATGTAAAAGACGCGTCACCATGCCTTACGAAGGTGCCTGGATTCCAGTTTGCTTTCTATTGCAGTTTATATTTTTTAAATACAATTCGACAGTGGAAAATAAGCAATTACACGAATATAAATATTTTTATCGTATCCAGCATCTTTCAAATTAATACGATATACGATTTTTGAGTTGAAATGAGATTAGGAAATACTAAATCTAGCTAAATGCAGTCAAATCTTATTTAGATATATTGATTTAAACATTGTGTATTGAACAGTATTATTAGCTTTTCTGTATGAGAGCACTGTAAGATCGAACATTTCATATGTTGTTTATCATCAGAAGGGAAAAGATCTTGTTGTTAATATATCACCATCTACTCACTAACAAGATGCTTTCATTTTATAATATTTTTAAAGTGAGGAAAATCTGATGATTTCTGACCAAGTTCTTTCATTAATTCATCTATTTGATTTGAACGAATCTAACATAATTAAATAAATAAGCAACAAATTAGAAATCGTCTGTGCAAGAATATGGTAGTCACTATAGTGGCCAAAGAAACAATGCAGATAGGACACTTCTGAAAAAACTTATCTCTTGATTTCTCTTGCTAGCTGTCTTGACTAGGTATCAGGATAATTTTGTGTCTAACAATAGTCTCGATGCAATTTCGTTGCCTTGAATGTGACTACATGGTTTATCCATGGCTGATGAACGACTAGGTGTCTTGATCGTAGCTAGTGCATTGTGTGTTTTTGATGTATTAATGATATCTATCAAATGCACCTAAGCTATTATTTTCAAAAAAAAGCAGCGACTTAGAGGTGTTTTTTTTAAGACATTGAGGCGACTAACAGTAAAAAGATGAGAAAATTCACCTAATATGCCTTCCAAACGCACTGTAAACCTGTTTTGAAGCCAGCCCAGTGGTTTATCAAGACACTTTTTTTCGATAGTATAGTTTTTCGTGATTTGAAAAACAAGTAGAATAGAACTACTTTCCACAATGTATATGTCTCCTCTATACGAATACACATAATCTCCAAATATCGTTTATATTTTTGTTTTCTCATAAAATATATACTTTGTCTTCGTAAAATTTATTATTTACAATCAACAGTTAGACGTTTCGATTACATCGTGCAATCTTCTTCAGTATAACATAAACATGAACAAAACATAAACGTATGACATTATGTTATACTGAAGAAGATTGCACGATGTAATCGAAACGTCTAACTGTTGATTGTAAATAATAAATTTTACGAAGACAAAGTATATATTTTATGAGAAAACAAAAATATAAATTATCCGACTTCGTATATTAACAAAGACTCTATTCTACTTAGGTATCGTTTAATCTATAAAACTTAATGACCGTGTTTTTATGTTCGTTATATAATGCTGACTTAAAAGATTTTCTCAGCCATTGATCGAACATGTGGAACATAATATAAGATTTACATGGATGACTAATTTAATATTATTTGCCATGTTTAGACTTCGGCCATTCATTCATTTTGCAAGTCGGCTAATAGATCCTCTCAAAACTATGGTGATGTTAACCAGGTATATTATATTTATATCAAAATGATTTAGATTATATCTTACTCTTGAATTTTCGATTTGACTGTATGATCAGAGATTACAAATGAATTGTGTATCAATTTATGGGATAATAAGAATTATGTGACGGCTAAAAGAACTCTTGCAAGAACTTTTGAACGCCAATCAACTATATGATGAAGGAATTTTGATAGAAAAATAACTTATTGATGATCTTGAATCAATTAGCATGCTGGTAGATATTTTTTGCGGCTTTGCTTTATCTGAGATGATTTAAGAACAGAATTAACCATGAGGAGTATAAACATCCACTAACGAGGGAACCATCTGAGGTGATACCTCCCGTTTTCATTCATTCATATCTCATTTAGTTGAGTATATTGAGATAGTAAAAACCCTAAAGAGGATTTTCCCCAATCTCATTCCTTCAAAAGTTATCGACGTTTTCCTATTTTCACCCTTATACAAGATGAAAAATTTTCGACGTGATCATATAAATGTTTAGCAACTTCTTCATCACGTTTACTATCTGTATTACTGCGATCATCCAAAGATAAACGGTCAGAAATTAAATTACTTAACAGTCCATATATAGTCAAACTTTCAGATCTCAGAAAATCAGACTTTCGGAGGTATCACCTCAGATGGTTCCCTCGTAAGAGTGAATAATACGTCACGCGTATAACAATACAATGAATGAAACAGAATGGATAGGATAGGACTCACCTACTGTCTGACGCGAGGCAAGAAAATTAGCCTTCAGTCATAGACGATCATTAATGACCTTCATTCAGATAAATATTCGTTAAATGAGTTTCCATTTATTCATTACAAGCATTTTCCTTAACAGACAGACTCATCTTTTTGCCCTACTTTGGGATCATGTGTTGTGGTACGTACGAAACTAAACAAAAAAGACTTGTCAAAGAACCCAAATGTACTGCTGAAGCTAAATCTGCTCCATGTTTTTGTTTGGTTTTGTACGTGCTGCGAAACATGGTGCCGGATATCGAATGAAAGAAGAAAAAGGATTAGTCTATCTGTCATGGATAACTCTTTCCTAATTTTCCATTTTCTTGGCAAAGTTGGAAGCAAAGGTCCAATTAGTCCTCTCATAATGATGACAGTATGACTTGATGGTAATGTTGTTCGTCACGTACTTGAAAAGTACTGTGTTCGACCTCGGCGCCGGCAAAATTATGTAATAACCTTGGGAAAGTTACTTATGCCTTGGTGCCTCGGATCACTCGTCCGATAGCACACTCACTACGTTGTGACGTACAATACAGCGCCTCTGGTGCAGAACTTTCTGAAAAGTTAGTACGTGGTTAGTGAGTGTGTATGAGGAGCTCAAGTATTTTGGCAAAAGAACTCTGATTCAAGCTAGCCTTCTGGTCAGAGCTGCAGTTGATGACTAGTAACAATATGGGTGACTATTTCAGAAGCTGGTCGACTGCGGGGAAGATATCGGGGTAATGAATGCTGCCATTCGGCAGCACCCTATATCGGGTATTCTTCTTTCTTTCTCTTCATAACATGACTGGAATGGAACCATCAGTGTTATGTACACTAGAAGTAACATTAATTCGATCGGTTTGTGCAAGGCATGTATCGCAATGCTCAGATCTCCGCGAAAAACGATTGAACATCTCGGAGATGATCCCTTTGTGATGAGAACACTTTTCTCTATCAGGCTCAGTATAAGAAAAGTTCTGAAGGCACTGGAGACAAAAACTTAATAAAACTATAAAAAACTGACATATTTTAGGTTCTTAAGAGCCATTTCACATAAGCGGCGACTACGTTACATAAAACACTACTCGATCGTATCTCACACAACTCGTTCGAATCAGTCATAAAAGAAAATATAGACATTTCTGAGTAAAACGGCGCTTTCCGTTTGAAAAAATATTGCTGGGTTGCTGAGAAACGAGCATTTAAAATTTCGAC
>CAJNOQ010002230.1:0-25524 GCA_905250885.1 Didymodactylos carnosus | reverse complement strand
AAAATGTAATAAAAAAGCGAAAATTGCAAAATACGAGCTCGTTTGGGCATACAAATGTCATACATTTTACAATGCCGGTAATGTGTATGAAGATTGATCTGGCGCCATTGAACCAAATTGTAAACTAACGATATTTGTAGAGAACCTTACTGATGATAAGAGCAATAAAAATATGGAACGATTTTTCCGAACTTTTTTGTCTTCTGGGAGTTATCAACCCGGCGTTGTAAAATATATGCCATTTGTATGCCCAAACGAGCTCGTATTTTGCAATTTTCGCTTTTTTATTACATTTTTCATCAAAAATAATATCAAATTCGTAATCTCCGTCAAAAACTGCACCGAATGAGGTATGAATTAAGATATTTAAATATTTAAATTCAAAAAGTTTGTTTGAAATTTTTTGTCTGGGGTAACTCCCAGGATTTTTTCGAAAAAATGTTTTTCGTCAAAAATATACAAATGACATGTCTATAGATTCAGTTTTTGATGGAGATCACGAATCTGCTATTATTTTCGTCAAAATATGTACCAGAAGAATGAAAATCGTAAAACACGAGCGCGTTTAACCATAGGATTCAAGAGATTTTCATATTTCAAGAGCCAGTAATCGCTGTTTGGACTATCGAGTATACTCATAAATTTCATTTTTAATGGGTATTAATTTGATATATAACACTCTGTGATATCATTTGTAGTTTGAGCGGTATCCTCCTGGAAAAAGATTTTTTCCGACCCTATAGTATCAAAAACGAATGCCGGTTTTTTAACCGATGAGAGCTCAGACTTTTCGTATGGTATTATTTAATAAGAACATTTCGCCTGTTCTGTGCTTTTAGACCGTTTAGAACACTCCAATGCAAAACACACGCGTTTCGGTGGCGTTTAGAAAAAAAAAAGCGTTTTTTTCTGATATCCGAAGTACGGAATCGATGAACAGTTCTGTGACAAAATATGCTCGAAAACGTCTGAGCTATATACTGGTGATAATTTTTTTTACAAAGGAACAAATTTTTTCTATACTTTCGAATTATACAAGATTCTGTTGATCTCGGACAGCAGTTTCTTAGCGTCAAATCTCATTTTTGATAGCAGACAAGTCGAATTTTGCTGTTTTTGGTCATTTCTGACTAACGAGGGAAGGTCCCCAAGTGTTCAGGCCGTTTAGACTTCATCTTTTGGCCATAAGTAGACCTCGATGAGATATGAAAGACCTGAAAAGGATTCATTCCCTCGTGCCTTCATTCCTAGGATATTGAATTTTCAAGATATCCTATGAGGAAATGAGAATAAAACGATCTATGACTATTTTTTGAGAATAGTGGAACATCAATGGCTGAAGCTTTTTCTTCAGTATTATGCGGCGCAGTATTATTTTATCCTGGTCTTCTTCAGCAGAATATTCAGGATTAAGCGATTCTTCATCTTCCTCATTTTCGTCCTCCACTTGATTGATCAGCTCGCTATCGTCTAATCCATGATCGAGGGTACTTTCGATTTCGAAAGTGTGCGAATGACTGTTGACAATCGACTCATGCACACTGCACAGCTGATCAGCCACTTCACAGCTGATCAGCCACTTCACATTCACGGTTTGTAATAGAAGCAGTGGGAGTCGAGGTGGTCGAGAAAACAGAAGGCAGTAGGTTTGAGACTCGATCAGCGAGAATTTTCATGACGTTTGATGGATTAATCATTTCGAAACAGAGACTGTTAAGACTGAATTCAACTCAACTTTTGCACCGCACTGATTTATTGTAAGAGATAAAATCAAAAGAAGAGCGATTATACGGCAGAAACACGTACAAAAGAGAACAGAAGGAAAAGTTTACTAGAAGAACATCAAACAAAGCATCTTGGCGTATAACATTCCTTACATAAATGAGATGGTATGTCGAGAAAGAAAGAGAAAAGCAACAGTGCTGATAATGCATCACCATCGCCCATCCATTAAGACTCACTATGTTTTAAAATGGTATTAAGAACATCATAAGAATTTGTATGTTATTTGAACTCATGAATAACGAATAGAATCGTTATAGATAGAATTATATCCAGCTCTCAAATCCAAATAGATCGTGCAAGGAGCGCATAATACTGAAGAAAAGCTTCAGCCATTGATGTTCCACTATTCTCAAAAAATAGTCATAGATCGTTTTATTCTCATTTCCTCATAGGATATCTTGAAAATTCAATATCCTAGGAATGAAGGCACGAGGGAATGAATCCTTTTCAGGTCTTTCATATCTCATCGAGGTCTACTTATGGCCAAAAGATGAAGTCTAAACGGCTTGAACACTTGGGGACCTTCCCTCGTTAGTCAAAATTTTCAGCCCCTATGAAACATCGACAGCTTCTTTTTGTCCTTTTGACTCGGATTTCGTGTTCTATAGGAGGTTATCGACTATGCTGATTACGAATATGTGGTTGGTATGTAGTTACGGCTCTTGTTCATTTCCAGTTCCCTCCCACTCTTATTTCCTATTCTAAATCCTTCAAAAACTATTTTTCTTCTAGAGAAATGTAGTAGGGGACAGTTCAAGTTTCCAAGGCTTGCGTTTTTCTGTACGAAATAAGCGGTTGTAAAATGAAAATTTATTTAGTTCAAAGAAGTCGAGTTTAAACTATCAAAACCTTATAAGAGCCGTCTAATTTGTTCAGTTTTGAGAGAACGATATTTTTAAAATCAAATGAACACAATCATTTTATATTTCAGTCAAATAAAAAAATATATTTTGTCAACGTATGTGTACAGTACTTAATAGATGATTTGAACAGAGAGAGATGCGTTTGTAGCGTACAAATCAACATAGTTAAAGGGGTGACTTGAAAACATATCGATTGATCCTTTTCAACTTTTATATGTTGGTGATCATAAGTATTTTTTTTGCGCTTGGATAGGTAGAATGGATATCTCTTCAAACTCGAAGTGAATCGGAAAGAAAACAAACACATGACATATTTCTTCATTCTAATTAAGTCACGTTCACATGACACATTTTGACTTAGTTTAATCCTAATCTTTTTAAGGTGAATGCACTCAGTTTGTTAACTTCGTTGACATTGACGTTGGGTAATTTGCCAACTTAGTTAAGTTAACCAAGTTTATAAAACTCGGTTAAGGACTCCTATTAAACATCGATCAATCAGTGATTAGCTACATCTTCTACACATGCGTTATGGTCAAATAACTTATACACATATGCAGTTCCAAGCGCATTTGTAGCTAGTTCATACAGCGTCCCGCAAATTATTTGAGAATGTAATTTTCAGTATTTTCACATTGATCAATCCCTGGGAGCGTCTGAACGGTGTCATTTCGAACTCGGTTAGGATTTGAATTAAACTAAGTTAAAAAGTGTCGTGTAAACGTGGCTTTATTTTATCTTCGAATCGACGCATACGCACACATTTGCTAAGAATTGCCAAGAAGTAAAAGAAAAGGAAAGATATCTTATTTGATACATCCCTAATCAGTACAAAAAAATCAAAAATAATTTCATTAACATTAAATGGTGAAGAATTTGATGCTTTACAAACTAGATGGCAATCACGCTAGTGAGAGTTGCGAATGCGGTGCGAAACAGGAACAAAATAATTGAGGATACGGTAACAGAGAAGCTAGAGTTACGATAATTACTTGTTGAATAGATTAGAGAACGATCATAAAATGGATCACACGGTAAACCAACCTACTCTGGTATAAAAGCGCGTGCACATGTATGACTCGGATTAATTATCGTGTTTTTTGACAGTACTAAACGTTCAAAAGACCTACTTTGAACCTGTAAATCAGAGCAACGAAATATACAAACAGTCTCAAAAGGGAAGAAGACACAATTCAGCCACTTCTCTCTCTACAAGCGTTTAAAGTTTTGAAATACCACTTATGGTTTTTGAGATAAACGTTACAGAAAATCATACTTTTTTTGTTGAGCAAAAAACATGCCGTTTATTACTAGAATGCGGTTTGCTTCGCACCGCATTAAATAGTTTACTTGAAGTTAATTTATTTCAATTGTTATTGGCTTTAATAGATAAACCTTCAAGTTCATCGAAGTTTCTAGCACAAAAAAACCCTTTGGCTATTTCAGTATAAAATTCAAGGTTCAAATCATTAGTCTATAGATCAAAATATGCAGAATTTCACGCTCTATTAGACTGTGTAACTTACAAATAAGCCTGCTGCTTTTTTTACCTGAAAAACTAAGCAATACTAGGTGTGGCTAAGATGGCCGAAAAAGAGGAGAAAATGATCTTTTTCAAATAAAAGACTTTTTTTTTTATTGAATAAGTGATTTTTAGCGAGGTTTTGCGCAAAAAATCAATTTTTTGAAGATGCACTGTAAAAAATAAAATGTGCCCAAAATACACTGAACTTGCACATCACTTTGATTCGCATTTGCGCATCTAGAAATGCAGGGTGTGATATGCCAGAAGCACATCTGCAAATATAAAAAGACTTTTACGCACCAAGAACAAAACACACCAGTTTGATTCGCATTTGAGTATTTAACACTAGAACGCCCGTAGCGGCGTTTTGACGGTTTTGTGATTTTTATTCTTAATAAAACAAAGTGCATACAATTTATTTAAAAATAAATTATGTCATAACTTTTAATTTGTCCCACAAAAATTATTTTTTGCAGAATTTTTAATTCATTTTTGAATTCAGAACCATTTTTAAGTATAAAATTGCCATCATCGGGCGACGACTTTGACTGGCAGCTGAAAGTGTTTTTGTTGGGGTATGAGTGAAGCACCATTGATATCAAAACCTGAATGGGATATAATGATGTATCGTATTTCTTCTTGCATTGTATTTCTTCCTTTGCAATCGTATTTCTTATTGATTCATGACCGATGCATCATTATATTTCTTGTGAGTTATTTCCCTCGGCGAGGGCCCATTTCCGAGTACTTGCTCCTCGAACGACTTTTTTCATCTGCATGGGACCCGTTAGAATCACCATTCTTTTTAGTTGTGGTAACCGAAATTGTTATTTGTGTTAGATGTTGTCGAGGTTGAATATAAAAGACATCATTAGCATTTGAATTGTAATGTTGGTTATTATTAAATGTTCCATCTAATGGCGGTTTTTCAAGTATTCTTTATGATTAGACAATAGTAGATGTGACGAAGCATCGATTTAATCAAGAATTTTTTGTTTGAAATTGATAAAATGGTGATTCTTTATGTTTATCTCTAAATGTAGTGAAAAGCAGATAAAGTATTGTTTATTTCATCGATTTTCATGCTGTTATTATCGTATTCATTTTGAATTTAGTTACTCTCAACAATGCAACGAAATCATCGGTGTTGAAATCATTGTAGGTTAGTTTCGATGGATCGTTCAATGAAGATTAACATTTCCACAAAATATAATTACGATGACACGAAATGGTAGAATGAAATGGCTATAACTTTTCAAAATATTATTATTTCATAATGATTTTGTAATACTATGAATGTTGAAGTTACCCATTGCATGAGCAACAGATTTCAATGTTAACTTATCTATGACGTCAAGAATTATGTGTGATGCTCGAAGTATTTCAGTGTGATGGAACAAGGATACAACAATTTCTATTTTCTTGTTTCCATTGTTTTTTACAATTTTCTCTTTATTATTTGTAGAACGAGAGAAAAAAAGCGAAGAATAATTTTTGACGATGAGTCATGAATTTAGTCATTCCAACCTCAACATACACATGTTTACCTGTAGAATAAAAAAATATCCCTATTTTTGCAGGAAATAATATAGTAAACATACAAAAAAATAGTTTTATACTACTTTTACCTCTCTGCATATTGTATTTGTTGTTGTTGACTGTTGAAAATGAAATTTCATAATCATTTGTAAAACAATATATTCTATTTTCTTTTGCTGAGAAGAAAAACACGTCTATTTATTCGCCAAATTTTTATTTTATGCGTATTTATAACACCGGTGTAGCATACACGACACGTTGTTCGTATCTATTTCGGTGTACATAAATACTTAGAAAATTTTGAGATTTTTACTGAAAGTTTTGTGAGGGTAATATCTGGTGAGTACGAATTAAATACTGCTCAAGGCATAATAGAAGATATAGTTCTGTTTAGCGCAGTAAACGTTTCCAGTTCGAGCATATTTTTAAACTAATAATACGACTCTTTCACTACAGTCTGGATAGTCAGTCACAGACTCAACTTACTATAATAAACCAGTTATACCTACAACTTTCATTGGCTCAAAATACACTTGTTTTATATTATGTTTTATAGTGCCATAATCACGACGTAACATGGCATCTAAAAATTCATCAACTTCGACGAGCCCCGTCTATCGTATTCCACCATATTATTACATTCATGTATTAGATCAAAATACAAATGTATCACGGCTAGAATTGGGACCAAAAACATTTATTAAACAAGAAAATGTAACAGTTATAATTGGACCGGAAAAAATGGTTACTGTACCACCGAGACACTATTGTGTTGTTGAAAATCCTGTAGTAAAAGATGAAGCTGGACAAGTACAATTCGATGAAAATGGCCAAGCAAAATTATTACATGCCGATTTAGATATTAGATTAGAAAAAGATTATAAGGAACCATTTCCCCTGTATCCCGGTGAAGTTTTGAGACAAGTACATTAAATAGTGTTCTTAATAAAGTTGATTTTTGTAGTAACTGTTTCTATTGTTCTAGCCTGTCACACCATTAAAACATGTTGTGGCTAATTCAGCATTAAGACTAAAAGCTGTTCTGGATTTTGATGATAATGGAGAACAACGAAAAGCAGGAGATGAATGGTTATTTGAAGGGCCAGGTAAATAACTTCATATGTAACAATAATTCATTCAGTTCGCTTTGTTGAGAAAACTGTAGCACGTTTTGATTGTTTAACTCCTTTTGTTTTTTTAGGCACTTATACACCACGTAAAGAAGTATCGGTTGAAGAACAAATTCGTGCTACTGTAATCGGTTCAAATCAAGCAATACGATTGAGTGCTAAAAAAGAAATTATCGATCGTACGGGCCAACTTCGTGTAACCGGTGAACATTGGCTAGTGAAGAAAACGGGTGCCTACTTACCACTGGCTTATGAAACGGTGGTTAACGTTGAGGATGCCTCCGTTTTGACAGATAAAAAAGCTTTACATTTACGTGCACTGAAAACCTTTACAGATGATTTTGGTCAACTACGAAAAAATGGTGATGAATGGCTTATAACAATTGAACAAACCGAAACACATATATTAAATGTTTATGAACAACTCGTGGACAATGTTAGCGTAACAACACTCAATTCACGACAGTACTGTGTCATTTTAGATCCAATTTCAGGTAAGAACGTCAAAAAGTTGAACATGAAAGAGTTATAACGATTCATGTTTCCTTTTCTAGATGACGGTAAAAATCAATTAGGTAAAAAAAAATTAGTTGTTGGTGAAAAATCATTTTTTCTACAACCTGGTGAGCGATTAGAAAAGGGAATTCAAGATGTGTATATATTGGGTGAAGATGAGGGTGTTATATTAAAATGTATTGAATCGTTCGATGATGAATCAGATGATGAGAGACGTAGACCAGGTGAGACAAAGAGATTTAATTGTACTAGTAGATGTAGAAAAATTATGATTCCTTTTTAACAAAAAATAGCTCAAGTGTGATAGTGAGTAATTTTGGATTTTGTTTAGGTGACAGATGGATGGTAAGAGGACCAAGAGAATATATACCACCGACACAAGTCGAAGTATTACTGAGAAGAAAAGCGATACCTTTAGGTAACTTTACTACTAATTTTCCATAATTTTGATCTTATTACTTATTTCTTGTATACTTTTCTAGATGAAAATGAAGGTATCTATGTTCGTGATATTAAAAGTGGTCGTGTTCGAGCGGTTGTCGGTCAAACATACATGTTAACGCAGAATGAAGAACTGTGGGATAAAGAATTGACAGAACAAGTTGAAACTTTACTGATGAGAGATCCTCTCACTGATAGAATGATTAAAGTAAAAGATACAACTACCAAATCACAAACAAAACGCGAGAAATTTAAAGTAGTTACATTTCGTGTTCCACATAATACAGCCGTGCAAGTGTACGATTACAAAGCAAAACATGCAAGAATTGTTTTTGGACCTGAACTAGTTATGTTGGGACCTGACGAACACTTTACATTAATTAATCTCTCTGGCTCTGTTCCAAAAAAACCAAATCAAATTCGATCATTAGCATTGTTATTAGGTCCAGACTTTTTAACCGATATCATCGTTGTTGAAACAGCTGATCATGCCCGATTATCAGTTCAGTTGTCCTGCAAGTAAATTAAAAAACTAATCATTTCTCAATAGCCATTAGATTTTTATTAATTTCAGTTGGTTTTTCGATACCAAGGATCGAACTGATGAGACAGAAGCACAAAAATTATTTAGTGTTCCTGATTTTATTGGTGCGTTTATCTTTCGTACCCATATTCATCAGTTGTTACCTTTTGTTGTCTTTGTTTAGGTGATGTAGCTAAAGCTATTGCCAGTCGAGTCCGTGGTGCTGCTGCTGGTGTTCAATTCGACGACTTTCATAAAAACTCAGCAAGTATCATTCGAGCTAGTGTATTTGGTGTAGAACTTATACCAGAAACAACAACATCCACCGACAAGCAATCAACACCTCAAACTCGCGTTCGTGATCGTCTTGTATTCCCACAAAATAACTTAGTTATAACATCCATTGATATCCAGTCTGTTGAACCAGTCGACCAACGCACTCGAGATGCTTTGCAGAAGAGTGTACAATTAGCGATTGAAGTAAGTGTTTTTATTTTTTCACCAATTCGAATTATCCTTTTTTTCTTGTAGATAACTACAATGAGTCAAGAAGCGGGTGCAAAACACGAAGCATCAAGACGTGAACAAGAAGCAAAAGGTTTTCTAGAACGCCAAAGAATCAAAGATGAAGCAGAAGCAGAGGAAGTAAGTAACTCATTGCTGTTAACAAGGGTCATTGCTACTAATTTATAGAACGAAGATTGTTGAAGAGACGCACCACATATTCATGTCTGAAGGAAGAATTATATGTTCTTACCTTTGTTAGCTGAATATTTACCGCAGACGATACAAATCAGCCTCCGACAGATCTAACGTAATAGAATTAACTCTTCATTCTCTTTTATCTACTTAGGTTCGTAAATCTCTATTAGAATTGCAAGCGCTGTCGGCTGCCGTTGAGAGCACAGGTCAAGCCAAAGCCGAAGCTCAAAGTCGTGCAGAATCAACACGTATCGAGGGCGAAGCAGCCGTTGATCAAGCACGTTTGAAAGCTGAAGCCTCAAAAATTGAGGCCGAGGCTGAATTGAACCGTTTGAAATTAGCACGTGAAGCGGAAGTAAAATATATGAGAGAGCAAAATGAACTTGAAATCAATAAAAAACAAAATATGTCACAGATAGAAATCGAGAAATTTCAGCAACAAGTAGAAGCCATTGGTGCAGAAACAATTCAGGCTATTGCCACATCAGGTCCAGAAACGCAAGTAAAACTATTGCAAGCGCTCGGTTTACAATCAACATTAATTACAGATGGTCGTAGTCCAATAAATCTTATGAATTTTGGCCAAAATTTATTAGGCGAAACAACTGGTGCGTTATAAAACCTCAGTGAGGTTGTTAAAGATTCATTTGATGAATAGGAACTATAAACTATTTTTAGTCTTAAACAATTCTTACCTCCATTTTTGAATGTATGTAACTACTTATGTCGACTCCGAAAGTTGATACAACTGGAACTTCAAGTAAAAATTATGATAGATAGTGAAATAGGATATTTTTCACTTTTCCTAAGCATTTCTTGATGTAAATCATTCAACAAATTTTTCAACGAATGTGTTGTACTTTGGATAAGCCGAGTTTAAAAGCAAAAAAAGCTTGAACAACATTAAGCTGCCCGCTGACAGATAACTTTTCAAATCCAATGCACAATAAGGGAAAGAACAAACGGTAGAATCTCTAAACCTAACTATTACGCATAATATAACAGCAAAACGGTAAATTATGCATCGATGAATTTGTGAAAAGTTTTCAGATTCAATTCAGCAGAGATGGCGGAGCGAGTTAGAAGCCGTGAAAACGAATACTTGGAGGAGAAATCACGATAAATTGATTTCTCATGAGGAAGACCATTTTGAATTAAAGTAAATCAAATTAATACTAAAATAAAGTACTTTTGTGGTAATTAAGCATTGAGTTCTCTACTTACATCTACTAAGACACACTATCATCAAAAATGAGTGTCAGTAATTTAGGATTCAGTCGATGTTTAACCCTCGTTTTTCTGTAGTTCATCAAATATACGCTTGTAATAAACAGAGAAAAAAAAAGTCACATACGAAAGATAAAGTGATTACATGACGAATTCAAAGATATAAATCCTTAAAGTTATGGGATATGCTCAGCATTCCGCCCCCAAGTTTTTTTGGCATTGCAAAAAGTGGAGGCTACTGGTTTCTATACAACCTCTTAAACAACTTGTATTATCTTTATTTTCAAACTCTGGTAAACCTCTACGTTTCTTTGTTTAATTTTTTACGTTTATTTTAACGATATAGTTGAACGTGATAATCACCCTGGCAAATAGTAAATTATTTACATTTAAAAGAGTTGAAGTTTTAACTTTCAGATTTTGATTTGAAAATCATATATAGAAGATATTTCAATAATTTTATTTCAAAATGTTACCCATATATGCCTCCAAAATCTGTATTATTAAAGTATTTTTATCATTAAACTGTTTTTACAGAAAAACAGACATGCTTAAATCCCATAGTCAGAAATTGTGGTTAACAAGATATAACAAGACGCACTTCGATAGGAACTAATAAATTTTCTAAGCGCGCCTTGTTACATCTGGAATAACTAAACGACGAAACACTTTGAACAACATAGTTTTCTGGAAACTACACTTCACGCTATTTTAAGTTTTTTCGGATAAGGCCATTTAAAAGAGCACTATCTGAAATGTTTGAGCACCGACTTTCATCAAACTTAGTTACATAAGTTTTCGGGTAATGTGTGCAATAGAAAATTCTTTACACTTTTGATCTTTTTAAATCGTCTTATTTACACTTATTACCATCTCCATGGTACTTCTGTCATATTATCAAATGCTGTATTTATTCTGTGAAAGGTTATCATGGGCTAGTACCCTGCTGTAACAACAAAACACATGTCTGTACTCGATCATTATGCATTCACCTTAGTTTTTATTGTTCTTTTGCTGTTCTTGTTTTGTTTGTATGACTCTGAATGCACAAATCGCATAAGTTGATTTTGAAAGTGATTATAGCCATCATAATTGTGTATTGTCACGTTTATCCCCCTAGCATAAAAACACTTACTTTTTACAAAAATCTGTAAAAGAATTCAGCTTTTCACAACCTCTTGTATCGGTGGACAACCGCATAAATATAAAACATTATACGACAAGAATCGGGATTGTCCTGGAGTAATCTAGTTCCAGAATGAGTGGTTTTGTTTCTTATATACGTATTCTGACGAATGGCGGATCCAGCCAACGTACAGTACGTACGGCCACACGTATCTCCTTAAAATATAATCTTAGTCAAATAATACGCACATACCCTTAAAAATATTGTTCTTTCTGTTTCCCGTCTTCGGTTGTGTGAAATAAAACGTCTTCGGTTGTGTGAAATAAAGTCTTCTGTATTTATATTAAGTATAGAGAAGTGTTTAGTGCAAAGAAATGAATCAATCAGCAAAAAACAAAGACAGCAGTCTATTGATCACAGCCCATCTTAACCGACCACGCGGTAATATCAAAAAGATAAAAGCGTGAATAGATTTGAACTGAAAAGTCTCACTGTGAAAAAACACGGCCCCAGTCTAGTGAAAAAGCCTATCAGTCCGCACTTGGACTTGCCCATCTCTGGGTAAGATTACTAAATATTGAGCTAAAAAATGAATGACAACGTCGGTAGGTGTTTTAGCATTTTTCACAACTTTGACATCGAATTTTCTCAGACACCAGAATTGGAGTTAACCTTCGTGTTGTTTTGCTCATCTCGACTAGAGCACTAGAACTGTCAAAGCCTCCAAAAATTAGTTTGGTCAATAACTTGTAAAATGGTTCAAATCCCCGAAGAAATCCTAAGAAAAATTGTATTTTAATGCTATAAAGTATCTGTTTTATCGCTGAACATAGCAAAGAAAAAAGAGCCGAATACATGATATTTAAAGTTAATTTTCTATTCCGTTTTCATGGAAATGTAGTATTTGCACAAAAGACCAGAAGGAGTTCTTAGAAGTGCCCTCTGGCAAATCTCTGGAACACTTTAACATTTTTCCAGCTACATCACGAGAAATCCCTATCTTTTTGCTATATATTTCATGAGTAATAAAAAGATATCACTTGACAAATCGATCTAAAACCGAGTACATTTTCGAAGGAATTGCATCGCTATCACCACCTTAAGCGTTATTCATTTTCTAATTTTGCATTTCGCAATCCCACAGCGTTTCCCAGAATTATCCCTTCATAGAAATCACGAGTCTAAAATTCCAGGTAAAGCCAGAAAATCGGAATTCCGAATAGTTGACAGTGGCTCACATTCATTTTGCGCCGCAGATTTCGCTCGATTTTCTACAGTAGGAATTTCCCATTTTCTATCCTTCTAATCCTTCGCTACAGTGGAACTTCCAGATTGGGAAGTCTCTGGAATTACACACTGCTAAATTCTTTCCATAATGATAAGTAACTAAATTTGTGAATTTCAGATTTATAGAAACAATGTTCCAGCTAAAGATGCAAAAGAACATTTTAAGCTCAATTTATTTATTCCAATACTTCATTATATGATAGAAGCAATATCCAATCGTTTTTCAGAACATGTTAAACGAACACTAACAGCATCCTATTAATACCATCTTACGTTAAAACATTTGAAGGCTTAAAAAAACTGAATTATATAACTCGAAATAACTCAAGAATGAAATGAGCTATCGAGATCGGGTTTTCGCCATCGTCTAGCCAAGACTGTGGTACGTAATCATATGCAGAAACCAAAATTTTTGCGAGGATTTCTGTAGGATTTCTTAGTAGATCTCTGGAAAATCAGCTTATAGTTCCGAAGTTTTACATAGAAGCCTATCAGTTTTTTTCATATATGGATAGTCCAAGGATTGTCCTCTACAAAACCAGATCCAAGCGACATCTTGAAAATCCATGGTTTGGGAACTATGGGGATTTTTCTTGAAGTCTCAGGATTCCTCTGCCGTTAGGTTAGGGACTGTCAGAAATGAATGAAAACATAGGTTATCAATGTTTTTTTTAATGCGTAGGATTGTCCAGCAGATTTTTCTTTACAAAATGAGATACAACGGGTTTCGTGATAGCTGCAGCTGATGATATCCCATCTCAGATGGCTTTTATATAATTTCGTAAAAATGATATGAACGCGAATAGCACACTTGCTAATCGCGAACGACTAAAATCGATAGATTCTACCATCTGTATGCACATAAACCTTATCCTCGATTTTTATTCCGATGAATGCATTAGTTCAGACTAAAATAGAAACATAAGGTAAACGAAACAATAACAAAACAATAACAAAACAACAACAAAACAACAAAGTGTACATATCGCGGACAGTTATACAGAAAAAAGATCGTATAAAAAATAAAAAGTTCCTGTCAGTTTTGCTTAATTTAAATTGTGGATAGTAAGGATGATGGTATTACGGATGTTCCCTGTTGACCATCCCCAACAAGATTCTTGGCCGTATTAAACAAATTTATAGGCGAACGACCATCTGTAATTAACGTTGATTTGATTCCTAATGATTGTAATAATTTTACTTGCATATCGGGACCAGATGTGGCAATAGCTAAACAAAAAACATGTATAATGGTTCTTGAAATGATTTCAGTAGTATAGCTCAACAAACTTACCTTGAATGGTTTTTGGTCCAATAGCTGCAACGTGTTTTTTAAATTCGTCGACCTCAATTTCTACTAAACGTTGTGTTCGATCAACTTCTAATTCCGATGTGACTTTTGAATAGGCTAATTCTAACTCGCGTGCTTGTGTTAAACGATATAAATCAACTTCAGCTTCAATTCGAGATGCTTCAGCACGAAGACGAGCACAATAAACTGCTGCTTCACCTAGATAAGTAACAGCAAAATTAGAACAAACGTACTTATACTAGACAAATATTGCAGATACACAAGAGACAGACGGTATGACAGACATCTACACAAAATTTGTATCTAATCAGATTTTTAAACAGAACCTGCACAGGATTAGACTGATGAAAAAGGTTTTATTCAATGGCTCGAGAAAAGTGAGTGAAAATTTTGTAATTATCGCATAACGGATAAGAATGTTTGTTAATATTTTTTCCGAGATCAGTCAAGTTTTAGGGTTTTATAGTGAGAGAATAAAACAACTCTGATTTTTCAACATTGCTTATCCTTACATACAGAGCATATTGAAGAGACTCGTCCTTTGAACGAAGAAAACTGAGATATATGAAGATTATGAGAAAAGTTGGTGAGAAAAACGACTAATTGTCTGTACACAATATCTGTCTAGACAAAAAAGATTTGTTGCTAGAATGTGTGACTTGATGCACTCCATTAATAAATCTGATAAATATTTGCAACCAAAGAGTGAAAAAAGAGAGAATAGCTCTTGTGACATTTAAATAAATTATGTAATTAAAATTATTGTGCAAGAAAACAGAATTTTTGTTTACCTTCAATTTTCGCTGATTCTGCACGACTTTGAGCTTCTGCTTTCGCCTGTCCAGTTGCCTCAACGGCGGCAGATAGAGCAGTTAATAACAACAGATTACGTCGTTCTTTTTCAGCTGGAAGAAAAAATACAAAAATTTAGAAATACTCAGCACAGTACATTTAACAATTTACCTTCGGCTTCATCATGAATTTTTTGCCGTTCCAAATGACCACGAGCTTCTTGTTCAGCTTTTTCAGCAATATGTCTAAATAGAAAGTGGTTTAGGAACAAGTGCATAATTATTAGAATATTTTATTTGAAGAAAAATTAATTAACTAACTTGGCATGTGCTTCTTGAGAGTTTGTGGTAATCTAAAATGAAAAATAATAAATTAGTTTTATTTTCGTCGTATTTCCAATCAATAAGTACATACTTCAATAGCTAATTGTACACTCTTTTGTAACGCATCTCGAGTGCGTTGATCAACTGGTTCAACAGACTGGATATCAATGGATGTTAGTACGAGATTATTTTGTGGAAATACAAAACGATTATTAATTTTTGTTGTGCCTTTTTCTAAACCAAACACACTAGCACGAATTATTCGTGCTGAATTCTAAGAAAAAAAGTTACACAATTAATTGAATAGTTAAAACTAATAAACTAGCATTTTATTAAATTAAAAAGAAACTCAACTGAAAATTCAGAGAAACTTGTTATGCTATCTGCGTTGTATGGGAACGAATCATCGGCATGGATCTTATTGGGAGCGTTTTTCTCGATACAAACTAAACTTATTTTTCAACTGTTCCTTTAATCCTAGATTTCTGTTATTTACTTGAATGAAAGTAATTACATACTTTATGAAAATCATCGAAATTGACACCTGCTACAGCACCACGAATTTTGGCTGCAACTGCTTTACAAAAATCACCTATTAAAGGAAAGAAAAGAAAATGAGTGGCTTGGTATTTTCAACAATCTAAATACAGGCATACCAATAAAATCTGGTACGGAAAATATACTGAGAACTTCTTTAGCATCTTTATTTCTAATATCAAAGTGCCAACTAAACAAAGAGAAGAAAGAATGTAAATATTCATATCAGAAAAAATCATGAGACTTACTTGTAAGATAGTTTTAAGTTTAGACGTGCATGATCAGCTGATTCAATGGTAACGATATCAGATGAAAATTCTGGTCCTAGTAGTAAGCATATTGCACGAATTTTATTAGGAACTTTAGGTTTTCCACCAGATATATTAAACACTGTAAATTGTTCATCTGGTCCGAGCATAACTGAAAACAGCAATGAGAATAGTAAACTTGTCATTATAAGAGAAATGATCGGTGTTCTTACCTAGTTCTGGTCCGAATACAATACGTGCTTTTTTTGCTTTATAATCGTAAATTTGTACGGCTGCATTATGTGGTACTCTATAAGCGACTACTTTTGATTTGTCTCGTGGTGGTATATTGACTTGTTGTGGTTGCGTGTCTTCGAAATATCTCGAATCCAAATTTAACAATTGTTCAACTTGTTCTGGTAAGTCTTTTTCCCATAATTCTTCATTTTCCGTCAACAAATATGTGTTTCCAATTACTGATCGAATTTTACCAGTTTTTACATCACGTACATAGATGCCTTCGTTCATGTCCAATGGAATAGCTTTACGACGTAAAACAACTTCCGATTCGACAGCTGGTATGTAATCTATTGGACCTCGAATCATCCAGCGATCACCGGGCGATCGAAGAACTTTCTAAAAAATAAAAGATGCATGTGATATATGATCCTCAGACTAACAATCATTCTTTTCCTAAGAGACTTTTCAGTATCCTATACCGATAACGGTAGCCGAAAGGTAGAGTACTCTTCTTTTCTGTTAGAAAACTTACTCCATCTTCTTTGAATGCTTCGGTACATTTCAAAATAAGTCCTTCATCTTCTTCTAATACATAAACATCTTGAATACCTTTTGCTAATCTTTCACCCGGTTGTAAGAAAAATGTTTTTTCACCCTGAAAAATGTTAAAAATACATACATGAGAAACGATAGTTTTAACACAGGAGCGGCAGCTTAACATACTTTAACAAGTTGTTTTTTACCCAATTGTGGTTTTCCATTTTTACCTACTGCATCCAAAATAACACAATATTGTCGTGAATTCAATGCGGTTACCATAACATCTCCAACAACTTCTTCATAAACATCTGGTATGTACGTCTCAGTATCATGAGCATATACCAGCCATTCTTCACCATGTAGACGTTTATTACCAAAATTATCTTTAAATGTACGTAGCGCACGAAGATGTACGGCTTTCTAAATAACGAGAAAAACTCGTTTTCTATACTTTATACAAGAAAAAAAATCATCTCCCTTACTTTATCTGTTAATACAATTGGCTGAACAACGCGGACAACCTCTTCAGTAGCCAATGGTAAATAAGCGCCAACTGTTTTATTTAACCATTCTTCTCCAGTCTCACGAGGTTCACCATCACGATCAATCATCTCTTTTTTTGCACGTAATCGAACAGCTTCTGTAGGTTTTAAAATCGTAGCTTTTATTTGTTCTTCAACGGCAACTTCTTTTCGAGGGTAATAGGTACCTGAGAATGCAAACAAAGCTTGAAGTTAGAGAATATCACTCATGGTCGCTATTGGCGAAAGGAGAACAAAATTCTTAAGCTATATTATCGAGCATATGTGAAACTTTTAGTTTGACACCATCTCTTTCCCCTACTAACACTGAATTTTTCTACAGTTTTATATACAAGATCACTTATTTCACAGACTCCCACATGTTAATTTACCTGGTCCTTCAAATAACCATTCGTCACCAGCTCTGATTGGTTTTTCAGTGTCATCAATAAAATCTAACACAGCTCGTAAACGTAATGCACAATTTGGTTCAATCACTTTTAAGGGTGTCACAGCCTTTAAAAAAAAAGAATGATAACACGAGTTCTACATCCAGATTATCGTCGTAACACGCTTGCTCTCTTCTAAGGGCTATATGAGAAATTGAAGGGTCCCTCCACAAAATGAGATGTGCTTACATATGAGTATTTATAAAGTCTTCTCAACCAGGATCTTACCTGTTTCAGCACTTCTCCAGGATACAAGGGAAATGGTTCTTGTGTAAATTTAATAGCTAAATCGGAATGTAACAAGCGAACTTGACCATGTGTGTCGACCATTACTTGTCCTTTTTTATCTTTCATTGCTGGATTTTCAATAACACAATAATGTCGTGGTGGTATGATAATATGTTTTTCTGGACCAACAAGAACTTTTTCATGGTCTTGTTTAACAAATGTTTTTGGACCAACTTCCAGTCGTGGTACATTTGTATTTTGATCCAATACATGAATGTAATAATACGGTGGAATACGATAGACACCACTTACTTTCGGATCCGACATTTTTTCCGATGACGTAGAGATTATTATACACTAAAAGTCTAAAACAGATGAAAAGACCTTCCGGTAGCTGAACTCTTGTGTAGGTATCTTGCGACTTCTCAGAGTCACCTTCGAAACAAGGTGATGGTAAGCACCAAAGCGAGTTTGGAAGCTTTCACGACGTAAGTATCCGTTAACAGCCCAATTAAGCCGGTTGCACCTCAGTTACGATGTGAAGCTGTCTCAGTACGTCCTTTGTCACCATTTGCTACCCATCGAAATTTAGCTTTCTCTGATTTTCTCTACACATGATCCTAGTATCTTCCATCTCGCTACGTCACTACTATACGTTTTCTATTCTTAATAATTTACATAATGTATTTTTTGGATGTGTTTTCTACAGTCTGAAAGCAAAATTTGCCATTGAAATGACTGAGAAGACGAATGTTTCAAAATTGCTAGAATCATCTATCTCACAAAAAACTACGATAAAGCAATTGTACAAAATCACAGAAGTGTATGAATACACACCTTGGTTGTTTTGTTTTTTGAATCTGTATTTACCTGCTGTTACAAAACGAACAAACGCTTTTATAAACTGGGGTTATGTTTTTGATGGGAAAAAGAAAGACGAAAGAAAGAGAATAAACAAGCAGATTTAAATAGAACCACAGTAGAAGAAATGGGGATTCTATAATCTATAGTATAAAAGATATGAGTAAAAAATTGTGCGTTGAAAGCATATTGCAAAAACATTGTGCAATCCCATCTGAATATGTATTACGCGTCGATGTTGAAATAAACACACAAAGGAGAGTTGATTCACACAATACGGTCACAGTTATTATGTAGACTTGCACGCAGAACAGAAAGAAAAAAATATTTCACCGAGCTTGTGACATACTTTCGAAGAGGCCATGTCGCTATTCATATTCAGAAGAATGAATAAACACAATTTTCGCACATAGCGCAAAACCCATTTCAGCACGAGATCTGTACCACAGAAGTTTTTCTTTCAACTTTCATTCGCTATAATGTCTGATAGAAAAAGGAAGCACGTTAAAGGGGTAGTTCCACGCAGCTCCGCCCAGTAATACATGATTTGAAACCCGATTAGAAATGACTCTTGTCATCGTCCAGGGCGTAAAAAATCACTTATAAATCCATACATTTTAGCTGTTCAAACGGTTCCGAGAATGGCTGCCCATAGCTCGCAAAAGATGATTTTACCTGTTGTCAAGGGTCTCTGAGTATCTACATACCAATTTCACCACTACATCTGAATTTTTTCTAACAATGATGATCGAAAAGAACACAAATGGTTTCATATGTTCTACCAAAAATTTAATTTTTCGTCATCATTTTTTATACAGCTTGTCCATGAAAAATTTAACCGTCAGTGGCCAAAATTACGTTTTTTTAATTCGAGAAAAACTCATCCAAAGAGAAGAGAAACAGTATCATTTTAAAATGAACAGAAAGCGCCACTGAAGCTTGTCTGAATGTTACACGAACAAGCTCGAAATACTTATCATTTAGCTCCAGTACCCCGGCATCCGAGACCTACTTTTCATCTTTGTCAGCTGTCCCCACGAAATCTACATGTAAACTTTACGAGATATTATTATCTGAGATACTATTCGAGTAGCTCTACGAAAGCCGCCAACTTTGAAATCGGACCAAACAATCTTTGCAGTCGGTTTTCCAGAAATCTTCGTCAAAATCTTAATCTTATATTTCATAAAGAACCAGCTTTGATCTCGAATTCGTGTTTAGACTCAAAAATACTGTATAGTTCAGTGTTTTCTACTCTCCTAGGAGCTACCTGAAAGTCCAGATTTTTGCAAAGATTTCTGGGAAACCGACCGTAAAAATTTGTTTGGTGGGATTTGAAGCTTGGCGGCTTTCGTAGAGCTACTCGAATAGTATCTCAGATAATAATATCTCGTAAAGTTTACATGTAGGTTTCGTGGGAACAGCTCACAAAGATGAACAGTAGGTCTCGGATGCCGGGGTATTGGAGCTAAACGGCAAGTATTTGCGAGCTTGTCTTTGTAACATTCAGACAAGCTTCAATGGCGCTTTTATTTGGTACAAATTTTGTAGGATTTCATTTTGTTTTGGGTTCGTTGTGACTGTTGCAAAAAGTACAATGGATCCTCCAAACGAAAACTATTTTACACGTTGAAGATAAAAACTGGATTTCAGGGAAACAAATACGTAACTTTCGATGCTCTATCTAGTCGCGAGGAATAGGGTGCATCAAGCTCTCTAGTCGTCTCAAAAAAAGAATGGGTAGAAGAATCTGAAAAACCCTAAAATTCACAACTTTTTGCCAAGGAAAAACCGCGTTCGGAATAACTTTTTTCCAGAGAACCACTATGGGGTTTTACATACTTCTAGTAGCTCTACGGAACGCATATAGTCAAACCTTCCCGGCTTCCAGTCGTGTATAAAGTGGATGGACCTGTTCAGAATGATCCAAAGGACTTGGTAGTTCCTACTACGAGTTCAATAAAACATTCAACGTCTCAAAAAATAGAACTGCTGTTCGAATAATGATATTACAATGAAAACCTCTTGTAAAAGATATCTTCGCCAACAAAGAACTGTTTTGTTTCTAAAGGTGGTTTATAAGAGGTAGGTCAAGAGGGACCTTATGCGCGTTTTAGAATTTAAGACTTCAGTTACACATCTAACTTAGTTTTTGGCTTAGACATTTTTGTGAAACACTATATTCAACATATATTTATCTAACTGCAACCGTTACTTGCATTTAATCACATATCGTTTCCGTCTACTATACCAATGAAAAACAAGCAGTTTTTCCTTCTAAATCAAGTTTCATCAGGTAACGCATAAACAAGTTTTAATTCTATTGTACATTTCTATTCTATTCTCTTCTTTTCTCAATTGTAAAGAAAGGAAAACGAACAGATACATCAACAGTATCTGACCAATGGAAAGAACATATAAAACAAAACTACATTTCAACAACGTTAATTTTAAAAGCATGTTCTTCGTCATACTACTACGACGTGATCAAAACCAAAAACTTGATTTTGGAAAAACAACCTTCATAGTAACTGATGTAGTCGGAGTTGAAGAAATTTTTAATCTGAGTTTTGGAGTTGGAGTTGACAAAATCTGTCATCAACTCAACTCCGGTCGTTTAAAAAGCAAACTCCAGCTCAACTCCAACTCCGCAAAAAAAGAGCTCAACTCTGGAGTTGAGTTGTCCAGCTCTGTTTAGAACCAACAGTTTTGTAGAGCTCGTCGAGCTGATCGCTAAAAATCCTCAGTGATTTCGAGATTTTGCTATCAAACCAGCATTTTCAACAATAACCAACAACATATTCGAGACCAACGTAAATAACTGCATCGAATGAAGTATAACTGAATTTTTTATGAACTTGTTTTTGCTCACAAAACTGTGTGTTTGTAGATCTCTCTCATCCGTTTTCTCGAGGAACAAAAATTTTTTCACAAATGTTTTTTTTCGAATGGAAAGTAGTATCTGATCACTCAAGGTGCATGAGAACACAAATCAAATAGTTCGATGTATCCATTTTCGAAAAATGTTTTGTTTCTGTGTCGTCACTTTATGGCACTATCTTGGGAAAACTCTGTATAAGTCAACACTTAATTTAAGGTTGCTTTCAAGATAACCGCAACTCTAAGAACGGGTTGAAAAAGCGAGGACTCATCTGTAAGGAGTCAACAGAAATATCATGAATGTCAAAAAAATGTTTACTGCAGAGAAGGTGAAACTTTTTCAAAAAAACTTCAAGATTTCTCGCAGCGAAAAACCATAGTATTTCAAAGAGTGGAGGGTTCTGGATCCTCCTGCACCCTCCTTCCTGTCACGTTATACTCAAGTTTTTTTATGAAATACCGAGGTTAATGGTACCTTCTCCTGGCTTTGGGCTTCCAGGGAGAAGGAAAAAACATTTTCATATTTTTTTAAAAAATAGAGCTTTTGAAGAATAATTTGATAAACATAAAAAAATTCTTATCTTCTAGCGAAAGAGCTTCGAGAGCTAGGAGTAGAGGTCTGCCTGACCAGACGTTTTTGGTCTCGATCTCGTCCCAGTCTCGTAGAAAGAACTCCTTTTTGGTCTCGATCCTGTGGTTCCGTAAATACTTTTTCAAAGTAGCGCTGATAGTTTGAAAGTCAGCGCGTTGTAATATGACGCGTGGAACAGCATGCGTGGGTGATATTTATTTAAGACTTTTAGAATTTTGTGTGAGTTCTTTCACGTAAAACTAGTTCCTAATACAAACAAGCACAGAAACTAAGAAGTTTTTGTGCTGTATACAATACTATTTTCAAAAAAAACTGATCTCGGTCGCATTAAAACGCGCGGGACCGGGTTCATTCCGCAGAACTAGGACCGTCTCGTGGACCTCTTGGTCCCAGGCCGGAACCCGTAAAAAAGATTTTTCTGCGTCCGGGTTCCGTAAAAAGCTTCGCGGGATCGGGACCGTCTCGCAGACCACTAGCTAGGAGTGATCTTATTTTGTAGGAGACATGCCACTCTATTATGCAGAAGTCAACAAATTGACTTCAACGAATGGATGAGATGAATGAGTTTGACCTAGCATAAGAAACACGAATTTGCATAATCTTGAAATAATTTTCAAGCTAACGACGGAACCTCTCGAGGTGTTTAATCGCTTTTGAGCTGATATTTTGCTCATAAGTTGGGAATCTCTAGGCTAGAATAACTCTAAGTTGGTTCGGTTGTCTGAGCCTTTCGAGTTGAATTATGAATTTTTCAAGTGTTTTTAAAAAAACGCAACATTGAGAGAAAAAGTTCGATTTCTCAGTAACCATAATTCCGTTGCACTTGAAAATTTTACTGCAACTACTAGTGATATTACTCGTATTCTGCTGAAAGTTTGAGTATCGGGCAATTCGAATTTCCGGAGATATTGAACTTACACAGCTTCGTCCAAGAACTGAAACCATTCAAAGACCATTGCTCCTTGACCTGAGTGCTGGAGACCTGCTGCTTTCAGCAATCGCAAGTAGAGAGTTGTAGCTAACTTTTTATAAGCAAAAGTTGGTTTTTAAAAGCTTTTAGAGGCCGATTTTTCAGAGGATCTTTGGAAACCACATAGAAGTTCTGGAAACCCTCATAATAATCTACCCGTTTTCTTTCATAGATAGATACTTCACAGGATCCTCTACAAAATCGGATCCAAGCAAAAGTTTGATTTTGCTTGGTACGGTAGCTTGGGACGTTTTTCCCGAAGCCCTCGGACTTCTGTATTCTTTGGTCTGGGACCTTTAGAAATGCATGAAGTGTTACGAAATCTAGTCTTTTCCGGCTGTTTACAGCTTATATTAAAAAGTCACTCAAAATGCATCAGAGAGAAGAAGCGGCAGAACGTTTTGCTCGTTACTATATTTGACTTACTCAAGATCTATTAAAATGTTTGTTACTGATTTTTCTTTTTTCGACAGTAGTTGAATAGATGAATACGCGTGCTTGATGTGGAAAACTAAGATGATAATTTAGAACTGTTTCTTTCACTGAGCTGAGAAAATGTACGATGAGAAGAGGAAGAAAAATACCAAGGTGATTGATACAAACAGGTCACAAAAGTAAACCGATGACCATCATTTACCGAGAGAGACACATCCAAATGAAAATTGTTTTTCTCTTTGCTGTGAGTCACGGTTGATTTCATCTGTGCGATTCTTCAATTTTTCTAGGCGACATAGTGAAAGTTCTCAAACGAAGTCTAGATCTCGTCCTTATGCAAATAATAATGAAAATAAAGATATAAAGAAAAGATCGAAGGATAGACTGTGTGTATCTGTATACTCAGATATAATCATTTAAAAGAAAAATGAGTTTCATCAAATTATTTTTAAAAATAAAAAGATTAAAATGTTTAACGGAGGCTGCAGAAATTTGTGTCTAATACATCAAGTGATACAGCACAGCCTACCGTCAGTTTACAGCCTAAACGTTTTAACTAAGTTAATGAGTGTGAACAATTAAATACTGAATGTGCCGTAAATTAAGCAAATTTTTCAATATTAGGACAAAACCAAGATTTTGAAACAATCATTAGATTTGTCCTCAATACAGACGGTTGCATTAAATAACTGCCAGATGAATCATTCTTGAGTAATAAAATTTATTAAAACTTTGAAAAAGATTCTTCTGAAAAACGTTTCGAATGAAGACAATATACTTTGTCAAATATCAGTGAATACATGTATGTTAAAAATGAACAACAATTTTTGAAAATATATATATACGCCCTGGTGAATGTACTTGAAATCAAGTACTTAGCTACTTGCAAATTTTCTAAAGTACTTGGTTAAGCACTTGCAAGCATTTTTAGATTTAATACGTGCCAAGTACTGGGAAGAACTTCGAATACTTGCATCTATTTCGCAAGTACTTAATCCCTGTCAAATACTTGATGAAGTACTTATCTAGTGCTGATACTTGTTAAATTACTTGATAAGTACCTTTTTTACTTTTACCAATGTAGAAATATATCACAGACAACCTGGATTTCACATTTTTTTTTTACAAAACCCGGTTCTTCTCAGACATGCATTTTGAATTTTTCTTTCGCATGCTGCTTTGATAGCGCTGTCAAATAGAACTTCTTGAGTTTCGACTGGGAAATACATTTTGTTATGAAGAATCGGCCGATATCGGAAATATTACCAATCAAACTGAAGATGTCGGCCTGATCCCAGTACCGCGACATTGTTTTGAAATTTTTTAATGGATGTCATCTTGATTAGAACTTCATGCTCTTCTTCCAAGTTTGCATGGAAAATCACAGTAATGTTAGTCTATTCTCGTAGATGCTAAGGTAGTAAGAAGTATATCTTTATCTATACCGCGTGGATCTATCTCAAATAAGGTTGATTTGTTTTAAAAAGTCAAATGAAATCTGAGAAGAAAATTGTTAGATTATATTATTCATGGAGTATAATAATATGTTTTTTGTCGTCATTGTTGACCGATGGTGATAGCTCTTTGTAGTTTGATAACCCTACTTTCGATTTCTCTATATCTATTGATTGGATGTGCTGTACTCATTTTTCTCTTATATGACTATATCTGAGTATACAGATACATACAGTCTATCCTTCAATCTTTTCTTTATATCTTTATTTTCATTTTTCTTTTTTAATGACTATTGTTGTTTGTGTCGTCTACTGTAGTAGACATTCTCGAAATATATCCGATTTTCTTCTGGAACAACGCATAAGGACGAGATCTAGACTTCGTTTGAGAACTTTCACTATGTCGCCTAGAAAAATTGAAGAATCGCACAGATGAAATCAACCGTGACTCACAGCAAAGAGAAAAACAATTTTCATT